>CAUJRU010002712.1:0-67321 GCA_963277665.1 Viscum album
CTGCAAGTCACGCATCCCCAGTTCTTGGCATGTGGAGAAGAACTATGATCCTTGATCAACTAGTTAGGGATTTTTAATCCCCTCTTCTTACTATGTATCATGTGGTGTTTGTACACTATTGTTTCTATGGGAATGGATGAAACCAAACCTTAACATAGATAATAAACAGACTTTTAAATGATGAAGGGGGGGTGTGATCGATGTTCTGTTGTACTCTATTATATTACATTATGTTGGGGACTATATGGGATTATGCTCACTAGAAATCATGGATGTTGGTGGTATTTCCTTGCACACTAATGAACCCTTGTCTTCTGTTATGATTAAATAACTGTAACATGGGAATTCGGTTAATCGCGTATACTCGGCTGATTAAATGAATATCTAGTGAACAAAAATCCTAGTGTGATCACCTCAGTTAACCAAACAGAAAGAAGAAAACATAGTAAATGTTGTATTTGAGTCTGGACACTTCCTTGGTCTGTCTTGGTGGCATGTCTATTTTTTCTACTCGATGCTTATGGGGTGATGTTGATGAGGATGGGATCCTCTGTTTTGGAACGGTTGTTGGTTGTGAATCTGAAGCTGTGCGGGGATGTTTCTCGAGGCTTGGTTTGGTTCTAGTACTTTGACGGATCTCACTGATCCCTTTGTTGCCGTGACTTCACCCAAGAACCATGTTTGGATGCTTATATTGTTGTTTGGTTGTTTCTTTTTTTTGGCTTGTAGTTATGCTAGTTAGTTTCCAAATAGTGTATAATTCACCTAAATGGGATCAATTGAACATGAAAACAATAATGGTTTAAATGGGGAATTGGTTTTGGGAATGAGTTGTGACTTGGCCGTGAGTGTTGTTCCTTCTTTTATGAATGAATAGTAACAAGGGTGTTGTGCTTAGGATGGCTTTGGAAACCCTATTTTTGGATGATTTCTTGTTACCTATACATATATCTAATGTTTTTATGTTTCATGTTTGTGCCCCACTCATGTTGAGCACTTTGTGCCGAACATCCTCATTTCATGGGGGAGGGTGTTTTTTTCAACACTCCTTTGAGTTGTTGGTTGTTAGCTCCTTTTCTTCTTCCTTCCTTGAATACCCAAGACACTTCGAGCAGGCTGTGATGGCCTTATGTCCATTATAGACAAAGTTTCTTCAGGTAGGCTAGTTTTGGTGGTTGGCCTACGTGTGTGCAGGCAGGTTAATTCCCAAGAATCTTTGGTATGTGGCCCAAGTTTCTTCGGGCAGGGTAGTAGTTTTTCTGGCCTAGGTGTTTGCAGGAATGGTTACATATAGTGATTGTGTCCCAGGTGTTTTCGTGCTGGATGTGTGGTTGTTTCCCAGGTGTTTTTGGGTGGGATATGTGGAAATGGCCCAGGTGTGTGCGGGTGGGGAGTTGTAGTGGGACTGCGTTGACAATGGCGGGATTGGTTCTATGCGTAAGATGTATTAAATAACCAGTGGGAATGTGGTCAGGGGTAACCAAATAACTAGGTGCTATTACTATACATTAATTTAATTGCGTTATCTGTGGAGTGTGCCTTGGTGAGGCCAGGGTGGATAGTTATCCTTGATAGGTGCTTTGGTTATCTCTTTTTTCCACAGTGCGTTAGAATGCCTCCTAACACAAGTTGAGCACTTAGTTCCAAAAACCCCCTTTTCATGGGGGAGGGTGTTTTTCCAACACTTTTACGAGTGTTTGGTTATTATATCCTTTTCTAGTCCCTTTCCTGAATATCCCAAGACTTTATGGGTAGGCTGCGATGGCCTGAGGTCCATTATAGCCCATGATTCTTCGTGTAGGGTAGTTTTGGTGGTTGGCCCAGGTTTGTGAGGGCAGGTTGTTTCACAAGAATCTTTGGGATAAGGCCTAGGTTTCTTCTATTGTGGAAGAAGTTGTTCTGGTCTAGGTGTTTGCGGGCACAGTTACGTATAGTGATTGTGGCCTAGGTGTTTGCGAACGGGATGTGTGGTTGTGGCCCAGGTGTTTGCAGGCGGGACGTGTGGTTGTGGAACAAGTGTGTGTGGGTGGGGAGTGGTAGTGGGACTACAGTGAGAATGGTTGGATTGGATCGATCCTTAGGATGTCTTCAATAACCAATGGGAAAGTGGCACGAGTTTCCCAAATATCAATGTGTTATTACTATACATTACATGACTAGATTTATTTGGGGAGGGTGCCTTGGTGAGCCTTGGGTGGATTGTTTTCCTTTCTAGGTGCTTTGGTTGTCTCTTTTTCCCTGGGGAATTAGAATGACTCCCCACATGTTCACGAGAGTCTTTGGTTTTCCCTATTGAGTATACTTGTATGCTCACCCTATGTATATAAAACTGCTTTCAGGTTTTTAGGAGGACTTCAGGGATCGTGTGGGGCCATCCTAGTTTGGACGTTGGTACAGTTTCAGTTGTTTTTGTCTTCTCTTTGGTACTTTACCTTTGAAGTCTCCTTGTACATTGTGGTATTTACTTTTGTAACATTCATATGGGAATGTATTTCTTTCAGCTTTACTCTTACCCGCTAGTTTTTGTATTTTTGGGATTTACTGTCTTATCTCCTGATCATATTAATGAAAAAGGGTAATTCCTTCCATATTGTGTGTGATCCTATACCCTTGGTTCTAGTCGCCACTCTAGGACAGATTGAAGGCGGGTCTCGGGGGTCATTATCTCTTCTTCAACTTGAATAAGGAAGGGTCTGGCAATCTTCTGTCCCTTTTCTCGTCCTAGTGAAGGCGGGTCGTGACAGAATGGTATTATAGGAAGTGAGGTTGAGAGATAGATTGAGTCTGAGGTTAAGCACAATGAGGATTGCATGGGATGTTAAGGAAACAGTGTTGGTTGATCTTGGTGCGTGAAATAGGACAGGGAAGACTGGCTAGGACATATGATTTTAGGTCCCCCCGTGATCCGATGCAGGGACTCTGGGCCTACCGAACAACCAAGTTAGTCTACACTGGTTGCAGGGTAGAGACCATAGGGAAGGTACATGCATCATAATGACTTGTGTTATTGTGTTTCATGGGTATTTTGGGGATTTAAAATGAATAAGAAGTCTGTGTAATTTTAAGAACAATATTCTACACTACTCGGGCTTAGGCATTCCTTGTTTACCTTGCAGCCATGGCGACTAGGATACGACCACGAGTAGTGCGGGTGATCGATTCCAAGTAGGTTGACAAGGCTGATCGAAAGAGGGATGACCGAGAGGAGGAGGAAAATTAGTGGAAGAAGACACTTCGTGCCTTTTAACGGCAAAACCTCAAGAAGTACGAGGGCATCATCTCTGACATAGAGACAGAGAGATGGCTAGAGGAGCTAGTGATAGCTTTCAACTTGATCTAGGCTCTGATGGAGTACTGTGTTCTTCTGGCTGTAATCCAGGTGCGGGGAGCATCACGTCAGTGGTTGAAACTCTATCTTGGGGAGAGGAGGGAGGTTAATTTGACGTGTACTGGCATCATGAAGGAGTTCCGGGCTGAATCCATCTTTTCCACAAAGAAACCTGATATGAGATGGAACTACTCTCCCTCCAGTAGGGTAGTATGTTTATAAGAGAGTTTGGGATCAAGTTCAAGGATCTCCTACGCTTTTCTCCGGACCTCTTTCCATATGAGGAGTCTTGGGTGAGACGTTTGGAGGAGGCAGTTCGATCTTCTCTCCAGTATGTTGTTACTCCCTTTACCCAACTGACATACATGGAGGTCCAAAAAAAGGCTGAAGTGGTGGAAAGGATGCACATGCTGGGAGGTGTGTCACAAGAGGGAGTCCAGTTGGGGTCTTCGAAGGGTAAAGTCATCAGCATCAGGCCTCCAGTGTCAGGGCCCTCTTTGTTTCGACTAGCAGGAAGCAGGCCTCAGTAGTTCCAGCTCCTATCTCCCATTCCTCGCCATGTCCTTTTAGGCCTAGGGCCGAGATGCTTCATCTGTGGATTCCATGGGAACCTTCAAAATCAGTTCCCAGAAAGAGTACAGTATAGAGTGGGTGGGTAGGTTCAGCACCCACCTTAGTAGAAGCTATTCCAGCTAGGCCCTTTTAGTAGAAGCAGGGGTAGTAAGCTCCCGCCCCTCCAAGACTAGATCTGGTAGGAGGAGCCCGACCCCAGGGTTCCCCACAGGGACCTCAACCAGGGTATGGTCGGGCAGGCGGCCGACAGCCGATATAATAACCAATAATTTAGATACATGGTTATTACATCATAATTGAAGCAAACTTATTGCAACATATAACAAAACCAAGGTAGGACCATATAGGTACAGTGTCTTTAGAAACTGGGAGACATAAACAACTGGTTCATAAATCATCTACATTGTCTCTCACTTATTCCATCATATCTAGAGTCCCTTTTTGGAATATCTTACTTAATACCCTTCTTCCTGACCTGGGGAAAAGAAAACATACAAAAGGGTGATCTCAAATGCTCAGTAAGGTTAAACAAAAGAAATAACAATCATATCATATTCATAAGAACATAGCATTTTCAATATCATAACCTGAAAAAGAGATCATAATATCATAACATGGGATAAATCATAGTAGTGAAATGTAATCCCAATGATCATAAAATAAAACATGAAACATTGTGTCATACACACAAAATCATAGAAAATCATTTCCTATTCTTCGAAACTCATTTCCAAGACTATATTTGTGGACAAAGTCCATTTTTGAACAGAGTTCACTCCTCCTTCCAGTCCTATATCACTAAACCAAATTATCATTCTATTCCAGAAATGTCTATATCATGAGAAATAAATCTTTACCCAATGCATTGGAGTGAGATATAGGTCCCACCCATCTCATTATTAAACCATTATTATGTGTCCCACAAAATAATAAATCATACATTGTAGCATAACCCATATAACAAAAATGGGATTCATAAACATCGTGACATCAAAAAACAATTCATATAAGATAAAGAACTTCCTAAAAATAATTCCATCACAATATAATAAAATCAATGTAATAATAGGGATACAAATAAAAACCCTATATTTTCTTAGATGGAAAATAATGTTGATAAAACACATTAACTCCATTTTTTAGGAAAATATCCTTTCTACTTCAAAAACATGTATCCTTTTTTAACTTGTCATAAAATTTTAAACTAAAAGAAGTTAATTAAAAATTAACTTGAAAATTTGTAAAGGAAACTTCATAGAAATAATGTTATATGGAATCATAAAAATCCATTCATTCCGTATAAGTAAAAAAAATTTTCTTTTACATTGGCCGAAAATGTCAAAAACTATCTCATACTAAAAATGGCAAAAGATTCCTTTTATATATTTTACTAAAAATTAATCATTCGGTAAAATTGGATTTATACAATTATAGGCGGATAGAAATAATATTACAAATTTAGGAAACATGGATGTTGATTAGAAATATTCCCTAGTAAATTCTAAAGTATAAACAATCTCGGATAAAACTGTGATTGTGATATTTTCCCTTACCTTAGGGTTGATATGCTTTATACGTATCTGAACCTCCTATATAATGATTTAAATAATTTCATTGACATATTACATAATCATATTCATTGTTATGATATCATACATGGTCATATTATTATATTCTTATTAGTAATATTTCATTTAAACTTGTTATTTGGGTGTTTATTGCTTTATGTTCTTATGCATGTCTTGTCGAATAAATTCTTATTCCTCTTTTTAGTTTATATATACCTTATTTACATAATGGTATTAGTGTAATATAATTAATTTTTATTCAATCAATTTATGTAAATTCCTGACCCCAAAATCCCAGAGTTAGTGAATTATTACATAACATTGGAATGATCACAAAAGATCAATTTTTGAAAGATCGATTGGTTTAGTAGACTTGGAAACACAAGATACATTGATAATGATTACATTACAACATAAAATAAAAACTACAACAACATAGTCTCTATATTCCACATTCATATCCCCTCATACTATCCTTGCATGTCATTCATAAAATACTTCCTCACATCCTTAAAAAAATAAAACATAGAAAAGGGCGAGCTCAGATGCCCAGTAAGGATAAAAATATAACAGGAACATTCATAAATAAGAATAATCATTTAAAGGAATGTATAACTAAAAAAAGCCTTCTAAAATTGAAATTAAGCGTAATATGGTAGAAATGAGATTAAATAAAGTCATTTACTTATTAAAATGGATATTCTACTAATCGAATAACCACATGAAAAATATCAATAACCACTTTCACAATGATGGAATGCATAATGCCAGAATATCATAACCACATAGCCAAGGCCTCGTGCAAAGACTAAAAATAAGATTCTATTAATCCCTCGTACCAAGAAACTAGTTTGTCACATGAGACCTACCGATGCATCGAGGAGCTATAGCGGGCTCCACCAATCACTTACTAAGTCCAATGCATTCCTCATATAAATAGGTTTAAACATAACATAAACATTCGTATTAAAAATAGAGTAGGAAATGTCCATACATTCTCTATAAACCATGAATGGTATAAAAATAACACATCCACAATCAAACATATCACAAAACCTTTAATACAATATGTAAGTTTTGTATCATAATAAATAAACTTCCAATAAGCTTAAAATCCATCAAAGGATGTTGACATAGATGAAATCAAAAATATTTGAGAGAAATATATATATATTTGAAATAATTTAAAGGTCAAATAATTATAAAATAAATCATTTACTATTAAAATATTCTTATATTCATGTAAGGTAATCTTAGATATCTTTATAATGGTGGAAAATAGATGCACCCACCGTATAAGTTAAAGAGACATTCTTACCTTAATTCTGTCGAAAAGGTTAAAAAGGACCTTGTTTGGAAAACAACAGAAAGATTCCTTTATAAAAATCTTATAAATGGTCAAACAGGGGTATAAAGTAATTTAACACATAGTCTATACAATATTAATAATGTTTTGAAATACATTTGTAAGAAACATGGATGTGGATGATAAAGAGGTCTTAGTAGATAATTACTTATAAACAACCTCGAATAATGAAGAGATTGTGAAATAAACCCTTACTATGTAAATTTAATTGGTTAGGTGTAGGATAACCTCCAGTATAATGGTAAAATAATTGTTATTAAATTATAAAAGAATCATATACATTAATATGATATCATATATGACCTTTTAACATTGATTTGTTAATAATATCTTAGTATTATCATTGTTTCGGGTGTTAACTTACTCGTTTTCTTTTATATATTTAGTTACGCAAGCCATGGTTATTATGGATAGTCTGTATCTTATTCATATACCGATTGAAATCAAGTCCTTCAAAATTATTTTTAATCATCAAATGAGAATTATAATTGCATGGATACGATAGGGAATGAATCTCATCACGTTCGTGGAGATGGTAGTCTGTACGTACGTACGAGCGACAATATCATTCTTTAGATATTAAAATAACATATAATTGGATGGTATATCATATATAAAGAATCTTTATCATGTTATATTTTTTATTTACATCAATTTCACATCATTATCATACACATCCAAATAATAATGTTTTTGAATAACAATTACACCGTGACATGGAGACGGTAAGCCATATGTACGCACGTTTGGTGTCATGTCATTCAAAGGATGTATAGAATAATAAATATGGTGTAACATATTTATAATAACATCAATGTATATAGAATATACAGGAGTTATTATTTTAGAAAGTAAATAACAAAGATTGAAGATGTTGAAGAATAAAGGAACTTGAAAAAGGGTGGTGAAAACATTACCTCTTCTTTGGGTTCTTCCTTTTGATTTGATGAATCCTGCTCCTTAGGTTTCCTTTTTGATCAAAATAAGGACACTAGGTTGAATTTAGGGAAGTTTAGAGAGTATTTTGTCAGGGTTTGGACGAACCAAAAGGCTTTAAAAGTGTGAAAGTCTTTTTAGAAGTTGTGTCCTTTTATAAAGGGGAGGAGGGGCTTTTTAGGAAAAACTTAAACTATTATTTTATAATAATTCATATTATGTATCTAATAGTACAAATGTAGATTATTAAATTTATAAGGTGATTATGTGTATAAATCCTTTCAACCAATAGATTTTAAACAGGTTTGGGTCATTATATTAACCCAATATTTTTGTTTTAACTCTTAGTAAATTACATTGAAATTTACCATGTCACTATGTATTTTTATAATATATAGTTATTAAACATATATATACATGTATGAGACCCCCAAGTGGTGCATTAATGATATAACAATCATTATTTAAGTCTTTTGGAAAATCCTTATATTTTTAGGAATACAATATCAATTAATAATATAATATTTGTTTTAAAAACACTTTTATGTCAAGTTTGAGACTATTGGGTATTTTGTATTTGATAAATTTATAACAGCATTATTACTTTGAATAAAATTCATATAAAAAATTATAATATTTCATATTAACCTAGAAAATTATTGTAATTCATAAAAAGTATAAAATTATATTTATTTGGGTATTTATAATATCAATTATTTTAATATTTCACTAATAAGGTAATTACTACATCATCATTGTGTAATAAAAAATATAAATAATTTAATGTCTAAAAATTATAAATAAAATATGATTATGTAGTAAATATTTTTATCTTTCTAAAAAATATTTATAATTGAATTTATCTCGGGTATTACCCTATATTAAAAATGGTTTTAGTTATTAAACATTGATTTTAACTCTTTTAACTCTTCTTTGAATTAAATAATAATAAATGTCCTAATCTAATCCATGTGGACCTAAATGAAAATATTTTATTCCTAAGGGTGTTTATGGTAGAGATAAACTTGTCCAATAGAATTAGGACATGTGTTAAGGTAATACTAATATCATTTTTACCCTTAATTACCCTATTAACATTTAACCCTGGTATATAAAAGTGAAAAGTTACTATTCACAAAAAATATTTTTATCTTATTGAACCAAGTTTTACTCCTTTATAATAACCATGTCTCTTGGATTTTCTAAATTCCACTCCCATAAGAGGTAAAATTATGTTTTATGTGAATTTGAAAATTCTCTTAGGAGATGGGTAAAAGACGGTGAAAAGTTCAGTAAAATTTTTATATGTCTAAAATTATTATAAACTGACTCCAATGAAATACATTGAACATAAATAGGTATTAAGTATCTATTTTGAATGAATTAAATTTAAATTAAATAAATTACTATTTAAATAAAAAGTCGGTTTTAACCAATAACTTAGTGTTTTTCACTGTTCGTCAAAAATTGAAATTTTTCAGAAAAATACAAAAAATTCACCCTAGGATAATTTTGATATTATGAATCCAATAATGAAGTCCATTTTAAAAGATATAATTTATAAAATTTCAAAAAGTGGGTATTAATATTCATAATGGCTAGTTTGATTGGTCACGGTGTGTTAGAATCTTGAAATTGTGTACAATGAAAGCTAATGAATTAGTTAAAAGGAAACGTACTATGGAAGCTTGGGGTGTTAAATTCTCCCCTCCTTCAAATAATTTCATCCTCGAAATTTCTGGAATATTATTACTTTATATAACTCGGGTGGTTCTTCATCAAATGTTCCTCAGGTTCCCATGTTGCCTCTTCCATCTTATGGATCTCCATAAAACATTTACCACACATGTCGTTCAGTTTATCAGCACTTGTTCTCTTGAAACAAGAATCCTCAAGGGATCTTCCCAATAAGACAGATCAGGTTCCAGTTCTAATTCTCATAGATGAGTACATGAGTTGGGTCGAGCATGTATTATCTCAACAGTGATACATGGAACAGATCGTGAACTTTGGAGAGATTTGGCGGCATTTCCAAATAGTATGCTATAGCCCCAATTCATTCTAGAGATTCAAAAGGTCCGATGTACCTTGAACTCAATTTACCTTTCTTAACGAAATATATAACTCCCTTCCATGGAGATACCTACATGAAAACATGGTGTCCTACCAATAATTTCAAATCGTTCTTTTGTTTATCAGTATAGCTCTTCTGCCTACTTTGAGCTGCTTTGATGTGGTTTTGGATTACCTTTACCTTTTCCATCACTTCCTCCACCAGTTCGGAGACTAAATGTTTTCCCTCACCAACGTCATTGCAACAGGTTGGTGTGTGACATCTCCTTCCGTATAACACTTCATATGGTGCCATCTAATACTTGAATGGAAGCTATTTTTATAGGAATATTCCACCAAAGGTAAATATTGATCCCACCTACCCGGAATGTCATGTGATCATAATCTCAACATGTCTTCTAAGGATTTAATAGTCTGTTCTGATTTTCCATCTATTTGAGGGTGGTAGGAAGTGCTCAAATGAACTTCAGTATCCAAGGCCTTCTAATGACTCTTCTAGAATCATGAAGTAAAATGGGGTTCATGATCAGAAACAATCGATTGGGGTACTCCATGAAGTCTCACAACTTCATTAATATATAGCCTTTCTAGACATTCAAGTGGTAAATCTTCCCTTATAGCAGGAAAATGTGCTGACTTGGTAAGACGATCAACAATGAACCATATTGCATCATTCTTTCTAAGAGTCTTTGGTTGTCCTATGACAAAGTCCATAGTGATATTATCCCTTTTCCACTCCGGTATGGGAAAAGGTTGCATGACTCCTCCAAGCTGTTGCCTTCCAGCTTTCACATGTTGACAAACCATACATCTTGACACAAAATCAGGAATCTCCCTCTTCATGTTGTCCCACCAAAAATGTTCCATCAAATCTCTATACATTTTGGTGCTCCTAGGGTGTATGGAGAAAATGGAAATATGAGCATCATCCAACAATTCACTTTTTAGATCAAGTATATCAGGACACAAAGTCTCTTCCCAAATTTCAAAATTCCATCTTCAAACCCAAAGTCACTCAATCTCCCATCATTCACATCTTTAATCTTCTTTTGAAATTCTTTATCATCTGTCTGATTACTCTTTATACTTTCTAGTAAAGATGGTTTGGCAAACATTTGAAAAAGAATTGATGTATCAACTTCCATGAAAATTTCCATATCCAACTTCACTAGATCCATGAAAATAGGATCCCTTTAAATTATCATCACATTAAAAACTCCATGATCCTTTCTTCTAAATTCATCATCCACCTTATTTTTATTTCACGGGTGGAAGTGTATCGTGCAATCATAATCCTTGAGTAGTTCAAGCCATCTCTATTTCCTCATGTTAAGTTTTTTCAGTGAGAAAATATACTTCAAACTCTTATGATCTGTATATATCTTTCATTTTTCACCAAAGAGATAATGTATCTATATCTTCAATGAAAATATTACAACAACAAACTCAAGATCCTGAGTAGGAGAGTTTTTCTCATGAATTTTCAGTCTTCTTGATGCATAGGAAATAACTCTATCATTCCGCATAAGGACACAACCAAGTCCTTTCTTCGAAGCATCACTATAAATAAGGAACCCATCATTAACCAATGGTAGAGTCAATATGGGAGAATTGACTAATATTCTCTTCAGTTATTCAAAAAATTCTTCATACAATTGTTTCCAAACATATTGAACCCCTTTACATTTGAGCTTCGTTAATGGGTTAGGAAACCAAGAAAAATTCTGGACAAAACGTCGATAATAACCTGCTAAACCAGTAAAACTGCATACCTCAGTTATAGTCGTTTGTGCTGGACATTCTTGGATTGCTCATGTCATAGAAGGATCAACAGAGATTCCATCCTTAGAGACAATATGGCCTAGAAAAGAAATCCCCTGATGCTATAATTCTCACATTCTAAACATCCCATATAATGCATGTCTTCTCATATTCTTCAATATAATGTGCAAGTAATTTTCATGATCATTGTAGCTTTTAGGGCATACTAAGATATAGTCAATAAATACCACTACAAATTCATCAAGATATTAGTTGAAAACACTATTAATTAGATCCATGAAAATAGAGGGTTAATTAGTTATCCCAAATGGAATTACTGTAAACTCTTAATGCTCGTACCTTGTTCGAAATGTTGTCTTTAGAATGTCATCCTTCTTCACAAACAACTGATGGTATCCAGATCAAAGGTCAATATTTGAAAAGTATTTAGCTCCATGAATTTGGTCAAATAAATCATCAATGTGAGGTAGGGGATAATTTTTCTTTGTTGTTATAGCATTGATCTCGCTGTAGTCGATACATATCTTCATACATCGATCTTTGTTTTTAACAAAAAGAACAGGGGATCTACAAGGGAAAACGCTAGGGAAAATAAATCCTGTATTACTCAATTGCTCTAATTGTTTATTTAGTTCAACTACTTCCACAGTGTCCATTCTGTAAGGGGTCTTCCATATAGGACTTGATCTAGGAATTAAATCAATGGAAAACTCAACTTCTCATTCTGGAGTATGTCTAGGTACATCTTCCAGAAACACATCTACATTTTCTTTCACAATAGGTACATCCTCTATTTGAAGAATCCTTTCCTCACCCATATTCATGTCATTATCTTCCTCCCCAATAATTTAATTTAGTTAAGATACTGGGAGTGGATTTATATAAGAATTAGGTGGTGATGATTCTTCTCTAAATATAAGGTGTTCCTTATCATCATCATCAATAATCGTAACCTCCTTATTCTTACAATAAATCATCTCATCATGGTCTGAAATCCAACCCATACTGAGGATTATATCAAACTCAATCATTGGTATGATGATAAGATCAGTGGATAATGAACATTTATGTGCTCTAATGGGGACTGATTCACAAAACTTTGTTGCAAGGATACATCCCTTAGGAGTCTTAACTGACATCTCCCTTGTTAAATCAAATTGGAAATATCTAATTTTCTTCGAAAACTGGGAAGATATGAAATAATGTGATGATCCAGAATCAAATAAAGCATTTTCTTAACTTGAGGAAACCATTAAATTACCCGCCACCACGTCTTTCGGATCTTCTACCTCAGTAGTAGTGATAACCTATGCTTGGCTTTGATCCCTTGGCCATTTCTGAGGTATGTTCCCCTAATGCTTAGGACATTCATTTGCATAATTTATCATCTCTATACAATTATAGCATTCCACATTGACATAAACTCTCTTTCCCTTGCATTCATGAGCTTGGTGGCCTTTTTCACCACACTTGTAACAAACTCCCATTCCCTTCAAACAAGTACATGAGTGTTTCTTCCCCAATTTACTGTATGATGGATAATAAAATTTTGACTTCTTACCTTTATTTCCATTTCCAGAGTGGTCAGCTGATCTCTTCTTCCCTTGATTTTCCTTAAAGTCATAAGACTTAGTGAATTCATTTTCTGTCTTGATAGCAGATGAGACAATATCTTAGTAAGATGAGAAATATTGTGAGACTAATGCTCGACAGAGAAACAGTTTTAACCCATCAAAGAAACGATCAATCTTACTTCTTGGGTTACTTATATAATCTATTGCATGCCTCGCTAACCTTGTAAAGTTAGCCTTATACTTTGAAACATTCTCATCCTCCTTTTGCCTCAGACTCATAAATTATCTTTCCATATTAGCTCAATGGTCACGGGGACAATATTTTTCTAAAAAATGATCTTTGAACACTCTCTATTACATATTTGATTCTTCAACATCTTCCATTGTGTTTTGTATCAATGACCACCTTTGATCAGCATCTCCAGTGATGTGATAAACTGCATGATAACTCTTTCCCTTTCACTACTCCCCAAAGCCTACAATATTTTCTCTAGGGAACTTATCCATTTCTCAGATAATAATGGATTTTTACTCCCATTGAATGTTGGTGGTTTCTACATCATGAGGCAATTTAACATTGATCCTCCACGCTGAGGATTAGGGCGTTCCATGCGAGTAAGATTATTATTCATAACCTGAGTGAGTTGTCCCAGTATGGTGATTATCTAATCTGAACCAGTTGCATCCCCAGCTCCACTATACTTATTCTGAGCAAGTGGACAATCCCTACATGGATTGTGTGCATTGATAATGTTTCCATTCAATTTACTAGGCACCATTTATAAACAATGGAATAAATTAGATCAGTTTGTGAATCAAAATACATAATTCCATACTTGTAAAACACTTAACATAAATTTAACTATTTATTGATATAATCCATAATCATAAAAAAAAATGTTATCTTTGAGAACGTAAATACTCATAAACCCTTCATAATTGATTTTAATTAAAATGAAAATTATCCTAAGCATATCCCCCATGATTGTCGTAACCAAGAGTGAAGCAAGGCCTATTTTCGTGCACCACTTCCCGTTCGAGTCTAGCTCAAAGTGGTGTTTTCAGGTTTTACCCCTAGGTACATCTGTACCAGAGATGCCTCTATATGCTCGTATCCAGACATGGATGAATTTCTTGGAAAACTCAAAAAATCTCTTCAAAAACAAAAATTATCGGATGTTCTTATATACTAATCCTCAAAGTCCAACATAGGTCTATGTGCACTAATCAGAGTTTATCTAAATCTAGCTTCCAAGGTTTGTACTAAACATCCTCTAATACCAACTGTAATGCCCCGACCCCAGAAATGTAGAGTCGGTGCATTATTACATAACATTGGCATGATAAAAAAAGATCACATCTTGAAATATCGATTAGTTTAGTAGCCTTGGAAACACTAGATACATTCATAAAGTATACATTACATCATAAAATGAAAACTAAAACAACATAGTCTCCATAGTCCTAACTCATATCTCCTCATACTATCCCTCAAGGTCATTTATAAAATACTTCTTCACATCCTGGGAAAAATAAATCATAGAAAAGGGTGAGCTTAGATGCCCGATAAGGATAACAATATAGCAGAAACATTCATAAATAAGTATAAACATTTAAGGAAATGTTTAACTAAAACAAAATCCTTTTAAACATAAACTTCATCATAATATGGAAGAAATAAAATGAAATAATCCCATTCACTTATTAACATCTATATTCTACTTATCGAATAATCTCATGCAATATCAATAACCACTTTCATAATGATGGAATGCATAATGCTAGACTATCAAAACCAAGTAGCCAAGGCCGCGTGCCAAGTCTATAAATAAGATTTTGTTAATCCCTCGTGCCAAGATACTAGGATGTCTCATGAGACCTACCGATGGCTCAAGGAGCTATAGCAGGCTCCACCCGTCACTTATTAATTCAAATTCATTCCTCATATGAATAGGTTTAAAAATAACATAAGCATTCGTATTAAAACTAGCATACGAAATGTCAATACTTTCTCCATGAACCATTAATGGTATAAAAATAACACATCCACAGTCAAACATATCACAAAACCTTCAATGCAATATTGAAGTATTGTATCATAATAAATAAACTTCATAGAAGCTTAAAATCCACAATGTATGTCGACATAGATGAAATCAAAACTATTTGAGAGAAATATCTCTTTTTTTAAAATAATTTAAAAGTCTAATAATTATAAAATAAAACATTTACTTTGAAAATATTCTTATAATCTTTTAAGGGATGCTTTGAGGAATTTATAATGGAAGAAAATAGCCGCACCCGCCGTATATGTTAAAAATACATTCTTACCTTAATTTTGTCGAAAAGGTTAAAAAGGACCTTATTTGGAAAATGACAACAATATTCCTTTATAAACATATTATAAAAATTAAAACAATGGTATAAATGAATTTATACCATATTCTATAAAATAGTAAGAATGTTTTGAATTACATTTTTAAGAAACATGGATGTGGATGATAAAGAAGTCACAGAAGATAATAACATATAAACAACCTCGAATAATAAAGAGATTGTGAAATAAACCCGTACCTTGTACTTTTCCTTGGTTGAGGGTAGGTTATACTCCTTTATAATGGTGAAATAATTTTTATTAAAATATACAAGAATCATATACATTAATATGATATCATATATGATCTTTTAACATTTATTTTTTAATAATATCTTTGTTTTATCATCGTTTCGGTTGTTAACTTACTCATTTTCTTTTATATATTTTGTTACATAAGATATGTTTGTTATGGATTGGTTGTATCTTATTCATATACAGAATGATATCAATTCCTTATGAATTATTTTTATTCATCAAATGAGAATTATAATTTCATGGATACGATGGGGAATGAATCTCACCGCGTTCGTGGAGACGGTAGTCTGTACATATGCACGAGCGACAATATCATTATTTTGATATTAACATAACATATAATTGGATGTTATATCATATATACAGAATCATTATCATGTTATATTTATTATTTACATCAATTAAATATCATTATCATACCCATCCAAATAATAATGTTTTTGAATAACAAATACACCACGACGTGGAGACGGTAAGCCGTACGTACGCATGTAATGTGACATGTCATTCAAAGGATGAATAAAATACTGAATATGGTTGTAAAATATTTATAATAACATCATAGTATATATAAGATTCTGGATTTATTATTTTAGAAAGCAAATAACAAAGAAAGAACAGTTTGAAGAAGAATGGAACTTGAAAAAGGGTGGTGAAAACATTACCTCTTCTTTGGGTTCTTCCTTTTGATTTGATCAAACAGGCCTCGTAGGTTGGCTTTACGATCCAAATAAGAACTCTAGGTTGAATTTAGGGACATTTAGAGACTATTTGGGCAGGGGTTGGCCGATCCAAAAGGCTTTAATGGTGTGAAAAATTTGTTAGAAGTTGTGTCCTTCTATAAAGGGGAGGAGGGGCTTTTTAGAAAACCTTAAAGTATTAATTTATAATAAATTCATATTCTGTTTATAATAGCTCCAAAGTATATTAATAAAATTATAAGGTTATTATGGGTATAAATCCTTTCAACCAATTCATTTTAGACAGGTTTGGGTAATTATATTAACCCAATCTTTTAGTTTTAACTCTTGGTAAATTACATTGACATTTACCATGTCACTATGTGTTTTTATAATATATAGTTATTAAACATACTATATATATCTATGAGACCACCAAGTGGTCCATTAATGATTAAAATATCATGATATAAGTCTTTTGTCCAATCTTAATATTTTTATGAATAAAATATCAATTAATAATATAATATTTGTTTTAAAAACTCTTTTATGTCAATTTTGACACTATTGGGTATTTTGTATTTGATAAATTTATAACAGCATTATTAATTTGAATAAAATTCATATAACAAATAATAATATTTCATACTAACCTAGAAAATTATTGGAATTCATAAAAAGTATAAAATTATAATTATTTGGGTATTTATAATATCAATTATTTTAATATTTCACTAATATGGTAATTACTGCATAATCATTGTGTCATAAAAAATATAAATTATATAATGTCTAAAAATTATAAATAAAATACAATTATGTAGTAAATATTTTTATCTTTCTATGTAATATTTATAATCGAATTTATCTTAGGTATTACACTATTAAAAATGTTTTAGTTATTAAAATTTTATTTTAACTCTTTTAACTCTTCTTTGAATTAAAGAATAATAAATGTCCTAATCTAATCCATATGGACCTAAATGATAATATTTTATTCCTAAGGTTGTTTTTGGTTGAGATAAACTTTTCTCATAGAATTACGACCTATGTTAGGGTAATACTAATATCATTTTTACCCTTAATTACCCTATTAACATTTAATCGTGGTATATAAAAGTGAAAAGTTACTATTCACAAAAAAAATTATTTTTATCTTATTGAACCACATTTTACTCATTAATATTAACCATGTCTCTTGTATTTTCGAAATTCCACTCCCAGAAGAGGTAAAATTACGTTTTATGTGGATTTGAAAATTCTCTTAGGAGATGGGTAAAAGATGGTGAAAAGTTCAATAAAATATTTATATGTCTAAAATTATTATAAACTGACTCCAATGAATTAAATTGAACATAAATAGGTATTAAGTATCTATTTTGAGCTGAATTAAATTTAAATAAAATAAATTATTATTTAAATAAAAAGTCGGGTATAACCAATAACTCAGTGTTTTTCACTATTCAACAAAAATTGAAAGTTTTTAGAAAAATACCAGAAATTCACCCTAGGATAATTTTGATATTCCGAATCCAAAAATGAAGTCCATTTTGAAAGATAGAATTTATAAAAATTCAAAAAGTGGGTATTAATATTCATAATGGCTAGTTTGTTTGGTCATGGTGTGTTAGAATCTCGAAATTGTGTACAATGCAAGCTAATTCATTATTCAAAGGGAAACGTACCGTGGAAGGTTGGGGTGTTACATTCTACCCTCTTTCAAATAATTTCATCCTCGAAATTTCAGGAATATTATTACTTATAATGACTCTGGTGGTTCTTCATCATATGTTCTTCAGGTTCCCACGTTGCCTCTTCCATCTTATGGTTTCTCCATAAAACATTTACCACACGAGTCCTTCAGTTTCTCAGTAATTGTTCTCTTGAATCAAGAATCCTCATGGGATCTTCACAATAAGATAGATCAGTTTCCAGTTCTAATTCTCATAGATGAGTACATGCGTTGGGTCAGGCATGTATTTTCTCAATAGTGATATATAGAACAGATCGTGAACTTTGGAGAGATTTGGCGGCATTGCCAAATGGTATGCTAAAGCCACAATTCTCTCTAGAGTTTTGAACGGTCCGATGTACCTGGGACTCAATTTACCTTTCTTACCGAAATTTATATCTTTCTTCCATGGAGATAACTACAAGAAAACATTGTGTCCTCCCTAAAATTCCAAATCCTTCCTTTGGTTATCAGTATTGCTCTTCTGCCTACTATGAGCTGCTTTGATGTGGTTTTGGATTACCTTTACCTTTTCCATCCTTTACTCCACCAGTTCTGATCCTAAATGTTTTCCCTCACCAATGTCATCCCAACAGGTTGTTGTGCGACATCTCTTTCCATATAATGCTTAATCTTGTGCCATCTAAATACTTGAATGGACGCTATTTTTATAGGAAAATTCCACCAAAGGTAAATATTGATCCCACCTACCCTGAAAGTCATGTTATCATAATCTAAACATGTCTTCTAAGGTTTTAATAGTCTGTTCTGATTGTCCATCTATTTGAGGGTGGTAGGAAGTTCTCAAATGAACTTCAGTATCCAAGGCCTTCTAAAGACTCTTCTAAAATCTTGAAGTAAAATGGGGTTCATGATCAGAAACATTTGATTGGGGTACTCCATGAAGTCTCACAACTTCATTAATATATAGCCTTTCTAGACGTTCAAGTGGTAAATCTTCCCTTATAGCAGGAAAATGTGCTGACTTGGTAAGATGATCAACAATGACCCATATTGCATCGTTCCTTCTAGGAGTCTTTGGTTGTCCTATGACAAAGTCCATAGTGATATTATCCCTTTTCCACTTAGGTATGGGAAAAGGTTGCATGACTCTTCCAAGCTGTTGCCTTCCAGCATTCACTTGTTGACAAACCATACATCTTGACACAAAATCAGAAATCCCACTCTTCATGTTGTCCCACCAAAAATGTTCCATCAAATCTCTATACATTTTGGTGCTCCCAGTGTGTATAGAGAAATTCAAATATGAGCATCATCCAACAATTCCCATTTTAGATCAAGTATATCAGGACACAAAGTCTCTTCCCAAATTTCCAAATTCCATCTTTATACACAAAGTCACTCAATCCCCCATCATTCACAACTTTAATCTTATTTTGAAATTCTTTATCATCAGTCTGATAACTCTTTATCCTTTCTAGTAAAGATGGTTTGGAAACCATTTGAGAAAGTATTGATGTTTCACCTTCCATGGAAATTCCCATTTCCATCTTCACTAGATCCATGAAAATAGGATCCCTTTAAATTCTCATCAAGTTAAAAACTCTATGATCCTTTCTTTTAAATTAATCTTACACCTTATTTACCTTTCACGGGAGTAAGGGTATCATGCAATCATAATCCTTGAGTAGTTCAATCCATCCCTTTTTCCTCATATTGAGTTTTTTTGTGAGAGAATATACTTCAAACTCTAATGATCTGTATATATCTCTCATTTTTTACCTAAGAGATAATGTCTCCATATCTTAAATGAAAATATTACAACAACTAACTCAAGATCATGAGTAAGAGAGTTTTTCTCATGAATTTGCAGTTGTCTTGATTCATAGGAAATAACTCTACCATTCTACAAAAGGACACAACCATGTCCATTCTTCGCTGCATAACTATAAATAACGAACCCATCATTCACCAGTGGTAGAGTCAATATAAGAGAATTGACTAATATTCTATTCAGTTCTTCAAAAAATTCTTCATACTCTTTTTTCCAAACATATTTAACCCATTTACGTGTGAGCTTCATTAATGGGTTAGGCATTTGGGAAAATTTCTGGACAAAACGTCGATAATAACCTACTAAACCAATAAAACAGCATACCTCAGTTATACTCATTTGTGCTGGCCATTATTGGATTGCTAATGTCATAGAAGGATCAACAGAGATTCCATCCTTAGAGACAATATGGTCTAGAAAAGAAATCCCCTGAAGCTAGAATTCACACATTCTAAACATCCCATATAATTCATTTCTTCTCAGATTCTTCAATATAATGTGCAAGTAATTTTCATGATCATTGTATATTTTAGGGTATACCAAGATATAGTCAATAAATACCACTAAAAATTCATCAAGATATTTCTTTAAAGCTCTATTAATTAGATCCATGAAAATAGAGGGTGCATTAGTTAGCCCAAAAGACATTACTGTAAACTCGTAATGCCCGTACCTGGTTTGAAATGCTATATTTAGAATTTCATCCTTCTTCACACACAACTGATGGTATCCAGATCGAAGGTCAATCTTTGAAAAGTATTGAGCTCCATTATTTTGGTCAAATAAATCATCAATGTGAGTTAGGGGATAATTTTTCTTTATTGTTATATCATTGATCTCCCTGTAGTCGATACATAACTTCATAGATCCATCTTTCTTTTTAACAAAAAGAACAGGGGCTCCCCATGGACAAACGCTAGAGAAAATAAATCCCTTATTACTCAATTCCTCTAATTGTTTCTTTAGTTCAACTAATTCCACAGTGGCCATTCTATATGGGGTCTTCAATATAGGCCTTGATCCAGGAACTAAATCAATAGAAAACTCAACTTCTCGTTCTGGAGTATGTCTAGGTACATCTTCCAGAAACACATCTACATGTTCTTTCACAATAGGTACATCCACTATTTGAACAATACATTCCTCACCCATATTCATGTCATTATCTTCATCCCCAATAATTGAATTTAGGTCAACTATTGGGGGTGAATTTAGATAAGAATTAGGTGGTGATGAATCTTCTCTAAATATAAGGTGTTCCTTATCATCATTATCAATAATCATGACCTCCTTATTCATACAATAAATCTTCTCATCATGGTCATAAATCTATCCCATACTGAGGATTATATCAAACTCAATCATTCGTATGATGATGAGATCAGTGGATAATGAACATTTATGTTCTCTAATGGGGACTGATTCACAAAACTTTGTTCCAATGATACATCCCTTACGAGTCTTAACTAACAACTCCCGTGTTAAATCAAATTGGAAATATCTAATTTTCTTAGAAAACTGGGAAGATATAAAAAAATGCGATGATCCAGAATCAAATAAAGCATTTTCTAAACTTGAGGAAACCATTAAATTACCCGCCACCACGTCTTTCGGATCTTCTACCTCAGTAGTAGTGATAACATAAGCTTGGCTTCGATCCCTTGGCCTTTTCTGAGGTATGTTCGCCTAATGCTTAGGAAATTAATTTTCATAATTCATCATCTCTCTACAATTATAGCATTCCATGTTGACAACAACTCTCTTTCCCTTGCAGTCATGAACTTGGTGGCCTTTTTCCACACACTTGTAACAAACTCCCATTCCATTCAAGCAAGTACATGAGTGTTTCTTCCCAAATTTACTACAGGATGGATAATAAAATTTTCCCTTCTTCCCTTCATGTCCATTTCTAGAGTGGTCAGCTGATCACTTTTTCCCTTGATTTGCCTTAATGTCATAATACTTAGTGAATTCATTTTCTGTCTTGATATCACATGAGACAATATCTTAGTAAGACAAGAAAGATTGTGAGACTAATGCTCGATGGAGAATCAATTTTAATCCATCAATGAAATGATCAATATTAATTCTTGGGTTACGTATATAATCTATTTCATGCCCCGCTATCCTTGTAAAGTTAGCCTTATACTTTCCAACATTCTCATCCTCCTTTTGCCTCATACTCAGAAATTGTCTTTCCATATCTGCTCAATGCTCATGAGAAAAGTATTTTTCTAAGAAATGATCTTTGAACACTCTACATTACATATTTGATACATTATCATCTTCTATTGTGTTTTTTATCAATGACCACCTTTAATTAGCATCTCCAGTGAGGTGATAAACTGTATGATAACTTTTTCCCATTCACTACTCCCCAAAGCCTAAAATATTTTCTCTAGGGAACTTATCCATTGCTCAGATAATAATGGATTTGTTCTTCCATTGAATGTTGGTGGTTTCTACATCATGAAGCGATCTGACATTGATCCTCCACGCTGCAGATCAGGGTGCTCCATACGAGTAAGGTTATTATTCATAACCTGAGTGAGTTGTCCCAGTATGGTGATTAGCTAATCAGAACCAGTTTTATCACAAGCTCCACTATAATTATTTTAAGCAAGAGGCCAATCCCTATATGGATTGCGTGCATTGATACAGTTTCCATTCATTCCACTAGGCGCCATTTATAAACAGTGGCATAAATTAGATCAGTTTATAAATTAAAATACATAATTCCATACTTGTAAAACAATTAACAAAAATTGAACTATTTATGGATATAATCCGTAACTATAATAAAATGTTATCTTTAAGAAAGTATATACTCATAAACCCTTCATAATGGATTGTAATGAAAATGAGAATTATCATAAGCATATCCCCCAGTATTGTCGTAACCAAGAGTGGAGCAAGGCCCGTTTTTGTGCACCACTTCCCGTTCGAGTCTAGCTCAAAGTGGTGTTTTCAGGTTTTACCACTAGGTACATATGTACCAGAGCTACCTCTATATGCTCGTATCCAGACATGGAATAATTTCTTGGAAAACTCAAAAAATACCTTCAATAACAAAAATTCTAGGATGTTCTTCTATACTAATCCTCAAAGTCCATCTTAGGTCTATGTGCACTAATCAGAGTTTATCTAAATCTAGCTTCCATGGTTTGTACTAAACATTCTATGATACCAACTGTAATGCCCCAACCCCAGAAACGTAGAGTCGGTGCATTATTACATAACATTGGCATGATAAAAAAAGACCACGTCTTGAAATATCGATTTGGTTAGTAGCATTGGAAACACTAGATACATTCATAATGATTACATTACATAATAAAATGAAAACAACAACAACATAGTCTCCATAGTACAAACTCATATCTCCTCATACTATCCCTCCAGGTCATTTATAATATACTTCTTCACATTCTGGGAAAAATAAAACATAGAAAAGGGTGAGCTTAGATGCCCTGTAAGGATAACAATTTAGCAGAAACATTCATAAATATGCATAAACATTTAAGGAAATGTTTAACTAAAACAAAATCCTTTTAAACATAAAATTCATCATAATATGGAAGAAATAAAATGAAATAATTACATTAACTTATTCACATGGATATTCTACTTATCAAATAATCACATGAAATATCAATAACCAATTTCATAATGATGGAATGCATAATGCCATACTATCAAAACAAAGTAGCCAAGGCCGCGTGCCAAAACTATAAATAAGATTTTGTCAAGGCCTCGTGCCAAGATACTAGGTTGTCTCATGAGACCTACAGATTCCTCGAGGAGCTATAGCAGGCTCCACCCATCACTTATTAATTAAAATTCATTCCTCATGTGAATAGGTTTAAAAATAACATAAACATTCGTATTAAAACTAGCATACGAAATGTCAATACTTTCTCCACAAAACAAGAATGGTATAAAAATAAAACATCCATAGTCAAATATATCACAAAACCTTCAATACAATATGGAAGTTCTGTATCATAATAAATAAACTTCAAATAAGCTTAAAATCCATCAAAGGATGTTGACATAGATGAAATCAATACTATTTGAGAGAAATATCTCTTTTTTTAAATCATTTAAAAGTCTCATAATTATAAAATAAAACATTTACTTTGAAAATATTCTTATAAGATTATAAGGGAATCTTTGAGGAATTTATAATGGTAGGAAATAGACGCACCCTCCATATAAGTAAAAAATACATTCTTACCTTAATTATGTCGAAAAGGTTAAAAAAGACCTTATTTGGAAAATAATAAAAATATTCCTTTATAAACAGATTATAAAAATTCAAACAATGGTATAAATGATTTTAGACCATAGTATATAAAATAGAAATAATGTATTGAATTACATTTTTAAGAAACATGGATGTGGATGATAATGAAGTCACAGTAGATAATAACATATAAACAACCTCGGATTATGAAGAGATTGTGAAATAAACCCTTACCTTGTACTTTTCCTTGGATGAGGGTATGTTAAATTCATTTATAATGGTGAAATAATTTTTATTAAATTATAAAAGAATCATATACATTAATATTATATCATGTATGATCTTTTAACATTTATTTTTAATAATATCTTTGTATTATCATCGTTTCGGTTGTTAACTAACTCGTTTTCTTTTATATATTTTGTTACATAATCTGTGTTTGTTAGGGATGGGTTGTATCTTATTCATATATAAAATGATATCAAGTCATTAAAAATTATTTTTATTCATCAAATGAGAATTATAATTGCATGGATATGATGGGGAACGAATCTCATCGCGTTCGTGGAGACGGTAGTCCGTACATACGCACAAGGGACAATATCATTCTTTTGATATTAAAATAATATATAATTGGATTTTATATCATATAAACAGAATCATTATCATGTTATATTTATTATTTACATCAATTACATATCATTATCATACCCATCCAAATAGTAATGTTTTTGAATAACAATTACACCACGACGTGGAGACGGTAAGCCGTACGTACGCACGTATGGTGACATGTCATTCAAAGGATGGATAAAATACTGAATATGGTTGTAACATATTTATAATAACATCACATTATATATAAGATACTGGATTTACTATTTTAGAAAGTAAATAACAATGAATGAACAATTTGAAGAAGAAAGGAACTTGAAAAAGGGTCGTGAAAACATTACCTCTTCTTCGGGTTCTTCTTTTTGATTTGATCAAAATGGCTCCATAGGTTGTATTTCTGGTCAAACTAAGGCCTCTAGGTTGAATTGAGGTATGTTTAGAGAGTTTTTTGGTAGGTTTTTCCAAACAAAAAGTCTTTTATGGTGTGAAGAATTGGTTAGATGTTGTGTCCTTTTATAATGGGGAGGAGGGGCTCTTTAGGAAAAACATAAAGTATTAATTTATAATAAATTCATATTTGGTTTATAATAGCTCAAAAGTGAATTAATAAAAATATAAGGTGGTTATGGGTCAAAATACTTACAACAAATAGATTTTATAATGGTTTGGGTAATTATATTATCCTTATATTTTAGTTTAAACACATAGTTAATTAGATTGACATTTACCATGTCACATTGAATTTTTATATTATATAGTTAATAAACATAATATATACATCCAAGAGATCCCCAAGTGGTCCATTATTGATACAACTATCATTATATAAGTCTTTTCACTGAAACATATATTTTTATCCATTGAATAACAATTAATAATATAATATAATTTTTAAAATCTCTTTTATGTCAATTTTGACACTATTGGGTATTTTTTTGATAAAATTATAATAGCATTATTACAAGGAATAAAATTAATATAACCAATAATAATATGTAATATTAACCTATACAATTATTGTAATTCATAAAAAGTCTCAAATTACATTTATTTGTTTATTTATAATATTATTTGTTTTAATATTTCATTAATAAGGTAATTACTTCATCATCATTGTGTCATAATACCATTAAATTATTTAATGTCTAAAAATTAAAAATAAAATACCATTATGTAGGAAATCTTTTTATATTTATAAGGAATATTTATAATCTAATTTAACTTAGGTATAACCCTATATTAAAAATGTTTTAGTTATTAAACATTGATTTTAACTCTTTTAACACTTCTTTTAATTAAATAATAATAAATGTCCTAATCTAATCAATGTGGACCTAAATGATAATATTTTATTCCTAAGGTTGTTTATGGTCAAGATAAACATTTCCAATAGAATTATGACATGTTTTAGGGTAATAATAATATCATTTTTACCCTTAATTACCCTATTTTCATTTAACTGTAGTATATAAAAGTGAAAAGTTATTATTCACAAAAAAATTATATTTATCTTATTTAACCAAATATTACTCCTTGATATTAACCGTGTCTCTTGGATTTTCTAAATTCCACTCCTAGAAGAGGTAAAATTATGTTTTATGTGAATTTGCAAATTCTCCTAGGAGATGGGTAAAAGACGGTGAAAAGTACAATAAAATTTTTATATGTCTAAAATTATTATAAACTGACACCAATGAATTAAATTAAACTTATATATGTATTACATATCTATTTTTACCTGATGTATATTTAAATAAAATAAATAATTATTTAAATAAAAAGTCTTTTTTAACCAATAACTCAGTGTTTTTTAGTACTCATCAAAAATTGAATATTTTCAGAAAAATACAAAAAATTAACCCGAGGCTAATTTTGATATTCTGAATCCAAATATGAAGTCAAATTTGAATGATAAAATTTATAAAATTTCAAAAAGTGGGTATTACTATTCATAACAGCTAGTTTGATTGGTGATAGTGTGTTAGAATAATGAAATTGCGTACAATGCAAGATATTTCATTATTCAAAGGGAAACATATCGTGGAAGCTTCAGGTGTTACAATTCATTTATATAATCATTATTCAATTAAGATCATGTACAACGAGTCACATCACATCCTGGAGACGGTAGGCCGTACGTACGCATGAGCGATGGTATCATTCCCATAACTGTTGAATGGTATTGGTGTGGAAGATAGAATGTCTCAAAATTATTATCATGTTATAATAATCATATATAGTTATTAGTTACACCATTATATCCACCCATGTAAGGTTGTGGTGGAAAATAGATTATACCACGGTGTGGAGACGGTATTTTGTACGTACGCACGTGCGTTGATTTCATTTTCCATAGGATGGATAGATGGTGAAATAGGGTTATATCATATTTATAATAACATATCAGTATATGAGTCAAACTAATGTTATTAATTTATGATGAAACAAATTAAAAGAAGAAGTAGAAGATGAAATAAAATGGAATGAATCGGTAAAGGATATTACTTATTCTTTGACGCGCCTCTTCTTAACCTCCTCTTAAGGCACTAAAGTTGGTCTTTGAAGAAGGACAAGTCCTATAGTATGTTTCTATGGATGTTTAGAAGACAAATTGGCAGGTGATGGCCATGTTTTAAGGCTCAATGTGGTGTGATGAGAAGAGGGAGGAGGTGCCCATTTATAAGGGAGGAGAGGGGCACCATTGGAATTATAAGAAATATTAATTTATTATAAATTCCAATCCCACTTAAAAACCTCCATAAATGACTCAAATGCAAATATTATTGGATATATGGTTGTAATATCATCAGAAAATTAAATTTATACATGTTGGGAATTTATTTTAAACATTATCAACTTGATTTATCCATATATAATCAGTTTAATTTTATTTGTGGTATTAATCTTCTAAATTATAAATAATTACTTATATATTGTGAATTTTCCATAATAGTATAGTTTATTACATTTTAGAGCATATAAATTTTAATTTACAATTTTTAATTTTTTTTTTGAATTTTAGACAATTTTATAATATGCAATATTTATAAAATAACAATAGTGTCAATTTTGACACAATTCCTTTATTGGAATTTAAATAATCTAGACATAGAATATATATTCAAACTAAAAGATTTAATAGATTCAAAACATGTAATTTTTATCTAGAAAATTAGTGGAGTACATTAAATAGTTCATATAATATTTATTTTAATATTTTTAAAATCATTTATTTGATAATTTAATCAATAAAATAATTTCAACATCACTATTGTATCAAAATTAATGATAATTATTTAATCCCTAAAAATTATAAATAAATTCACATGATGTAGTTAATTTTATTTTATTTTTGTAGACTATTCATGTTCGATGTTTCATGATGTTTATCACTAAATTAAAATTATTATACTTATAAGATTTAAGAGAGGGACATGTTGTCACTATATTTGGTTTCAAAAATAAGTAAATTATTTTAATTTTCTAAAGTCTATAAAATGAATTTATTATGACCCTTTGGTGATAATGGTTGACTTTTATTCATCCAATAGAAATTTGTCAGGAGTTATGGTAATTTTATAATCTTATTTTTACCTTTAATTACCCAATTTACCTTTAACTACAGTAAATAAAAATTACCGTTGTTACTATTAATAATATCAAAAAATAAAAGTAAACTATTAAAATAATATAGACCCACTGAATCCAAATATGGAATCTATTATTCAAAATTCAAAACACAAAATTTGCAGTAATTAATTAAAAAATTAATTCTGTTGTTAAGAAAATGAGTTTTAAATGTTAAAACATTTCCAAAGATTGAAATGTTTTTACCAATGAATTCAATGTAAAATTAATGGTAACGACATAAATTTATTTAATGGTAAATATATATTCTATTTTTGCTTTAAAACAATTAAATATTATTATTTTATCATATAAATTTTTGCGATGAAAAAAGTTTTTTTTTATTAAAATATAAGGTGTTTTTATTATTCATTAAAATATAGAAGTTATCAGAATAATATGAAAAAATTATCAAAAGTAAATTTTTATATCCTGATTCCAAAGAAGAATTTTATTTTGTCAAATTGAACTTATAAAAATGTCAAAACAACATTTAATGTTGTTGCGCCATCAAAAGGCTGCAAAACTACATTTTTTGAAAAATACTTATTTTACCCGAAAAAATTATTTTGTTCACATACCATGTTTAAGAAAATTATTAAGATGAATAATAATGTTATAAATTTCAAAATGTAGTTAATACTATTCATAACGGCTAGTTGATAATAATATTATAATAATATATCGTTGTTTAGTGAAACTCGATATTGCGTACAACACACGCTATCAAGGAAGGTTTCTCTTGCGTATAACACAAGCCAAGATAGTGTTGTGTGTAGTGAAAGATTTCTTTTATGTTGCGTATAAGATAAGACACAAAAAAATATATTTCTCATAAAATATCAGGGTGTTACATTCTACCCCCCTTAAAATGAATTTCACCCTCGAAATTTGTCACATTGTAACAAACAGATGAGGATACCACTCCCTCATCATATCCTCAAGCTTCAATGTAGCTTCTTCTAATTGATGGTTACTCCATAAAACATTCACCAAGAACGTGTTATTGTTCCATAGAACATTTTCTCTATGATCCGTAATCCATATCTGTTGTTCTTCATAAGAATGATCTTGCTCCAGCGGTACAACTTCTCAGCTTAGTACATGTGAGGGATCGGGCATGTAATTTCTCATGAGAGATACATGGAACACATAGGGAACATGAGAGAGATTCAGTAGAAGTGCCAATCGATAATCTACCTTCCCAACACGATCCAGTATTTCAAAAGGACTAATATACTTAGGGCTCAAATTGACTTTCTTTCCAAATCTCATTACTCTCTTCTAAGGAGATATTCATAAGAACACTTTATCACCCACTTCAAACTCTAGGACTTTTATTTGGTTGTCAGCATAATTTTTTTGTCGACTCCGAGCTACACTTATGTGTTGTTGAATAGATCCCACCCTTTTTATGATCTCATCAACCAGATCAGGTCCTAATAGCTTTATTTCCACAAATTCATCCCAACAAGTTGGAGTTCTGCATTTTTTTTCATAGAGAGCTTCATAAGGTGCCATCTAAATACTAGAGTGAAAGCTATAATTATAAGAAAATTCCAACAAAGGTAGGTGTTGATCCCAACCATCTTTCAAATCCGTAGAGAATTCTCTTAACATGTATTCTAGATTTGAATTGTTCTCTTAGACTAACCGTCTGTCTGAGGATGATAAGCAATGCTGAAACTCAACTCTGTATCTAGACAATGTTGAAGACTTCACCAGAGCATCGAGGTAAACCTCGGATCCCGATCAGATATAATGGAATTTGGTACTCCATCAAATCTTACAACTTTCGTTACATATATCATGGAAAACTGATCTAAAGAGAAATCTTCTCTAATAGCAATGAAGTGTGCCGACTTCATAAGATGATCAACTATGACCCAAATAGCATTATTAAGATTGGATGTTTTAGGATGTCCGGTGACAAAGTCCATAGTGATTTTTTTCAATTTCCATTCAGGTATGGGTATTGTTTGTAACATCCCCTTAGACTTCTGTCTCTTAGCATTAACTTGCTGACAAATCAAGCATCGAGAGACATATTCAGCAATATCGCTTTTCATGTCATCCCACCATAAGTACTCAATCAGGTCCCCAAAAATCTTTGTGCCTCTAGGATGAATAGTGAATGAAGAAATATGAGCCTCATCCAGTAGCTCCTTCTTTAATTCTAGGATGGGAGGAACACAAACCCAATTCCTGAACCTCATTATTTCATCACAATCAATGGGAAATTTAGGAACATTTCCCGCCATTTTTTGTAACTCTACATCTTCATTCTGTTCCTCTTTAATCTTCATATTTATATATGGTTGAACATTCATTTGAGAAAGATAATATTTTTCCCCTTCCATTATAATTCAAAGATCCATACTTTGTAAATCCTTAAATATTGGTTCTTTTATGATCCTCATCAAGGATAATCTAGCATGGTCTTGTAGATTTAATTCACCGCTACCTTGTTTGCTTTCTTAGGGTGATAATGAATTGAGCAATTGTAATGCGTAATCAACTCCAACCATATTCTTTGGCTCATATTCATCTCCTTTTTTGTGAAAATATACTTTAAACTTTTATGATCAGTATAAATATCAAACCTTTCACCATAAAGGTAATGTCTCCAAATCATTAATGCAATGATTACTTCAACTAAATCCAAATCATGGGTTGAGTTACTTTTTTCTTGTATTTTCAACTGTCATGAGGCATAATCTATCACCATATAATTTTTCATGAGAAAACACCCCAATCCATTCTTGGATGGATCACTGTAGACCTTAAGCCTTTCTCCACTACAAGGCATTTTGAGCACAGGTGAACTAGATAACCTTCGTTTTAACTCTTTGAAATTTTCTTCACACTCCTCCGTCCAAATGATCATAACTCCTTTTCGAGTCATCTTGGTGAGTGGATTAGATAACCTTGATAAATATTTCACAAAACGTAAATAATATCCATCCATGCCCAGAAAACACCGGATCTCATTTACTGTTGTTATTCTCATCCATATTTCGATAACCTATGTTTTTGCTGGATCCACAGATTTCCCCAATTTTGAGATTATGTGACCCAAAAGTGAAACTTTTTGAAGCCAAAATTCACACATGGTAAATTTGGCATAAATATTCTATTTTATTAGGGTCTTTAACACAATTCTCAAGTGATCTTCATATTCTCCTTTGTTCTTTTAATTGAAAATAATATCATCTATAATGACTACCACAAACTCATCAAGATAGTCTCAAAAGACTCTATTCAATATATCAATGAAGATAGAAGGAGCATTAATACGACCAAATGGCATCACTATAAATTCATATTGTCCGTACCTTGTACGGAAAGTCGTCTTCGGTATATCCTCCCTTTTAACCCTTAATTGATGATACCCTGAACGGAGATCAATCTTGGAAAAGAATTGAGCTCTGTGTAGTTGTTCAAATTAGTCATTAATGCATGGGAGAGGGTATTTGTTATTGGTAGTGATCTTGTTATGTTCTCGATAATCAATGCAGAGTCTCATTGATCTATCTTTCTTCATAACAAACAGAACATGTTCCCCCCAAGGTGACACACTAGGGAATATGAATCATTTATCATGATTCTCTTGGAATTTCTTCTTCAATTCCTTCAAATCAATTGGGTACATTCTATAAGGTGTCTTTGAAATAGGCATAGCACGCGGTATGAGTTCTATTTAAAACTCAACTTCATGATTTGGTGGGATACCCAGCAATTCCTCCTAAAATACATAATTAAACTCTTGTACAATGGGCATATTCTTAATCGTGAGTTTCTCGCCAAACATTTGAGACAAATAACCTTCATTTATTGTAATCAAGACCCATATGATGGAATAAATTTCCACTGGAAGGTTATATTCATCCTTGCATCGAAAGATGATCATAGATTGATTGGGAATATTAAATGTTATTTCCCTTATTTGTAAATTTATATGAGCTCGATATAAAGAAATCCAATCCATACCATGAATCACATCAAATTCCACAATAGGAAGGATCACAAGATTTGCAGGAAGCACTTTCCCACAAACTTCAATCGGTGAAGAATTTTAAACTTTTTATGCGACCGTTGTGCCATTAGGATTTGTCACAACTAACTCAACATATAATTGTTGAGGTAATACGATGATAACCTTAGAAAATTCTTCATAAATAAATGAGTGGATAGATCCAAAATCAAATAAAACATTTTCTATTTTAGATTGGATGGTATGTGTACCTTTCACCACTTCGTTATCGTACTCCACATCACCGATTGTAATTGCATGTGACATTCCTTTGTCTTTGGCCATAAGAGTTTGTTGACGTCAATCATCATTAATAACCCTTGGATTGGGCATTTATTGGAATAATTCTCCATCTCCATGCACTTCAAACATTGAAGTGTTGAAGGTGCATTCTTTGTATCTTATTTTTTGTTCGCTTAATTGGACCTCTTCTTCCCATTATTTCGACATTCAATTGCCTGATGCCCTTCTTTTCCACACATAAAACATTTGCTTGTCCCTATATGACAATTCCCTCCATCTTTCTTTCCACAATTTGAGCATAAAGTTAAACTCATCTTCTTTTCAGTGTGGTCTTTATATTTTCTTATGAACTCCATTTTCCTCTTCTTATCAAACCCATATGATTGATGGGTTACTCCAATCTCCATATCAACCTTGAGAGCACATCACACAATTTCCTTGTAGCTATTGAAGTCCCTTATAGCTAATTCCCTTCGAAGACTTGGTTTTAATCTACTAAATAATCGATCGATCTTACTCTTATGTTGGATAATAAAATACAGAAGTGTGCCTTGTAAGTCTTGTAAAAATTTTGTGGTAGGTACCAACCAATTCATCATCCTTTTTCTTCAATTCATGAAACTCCTTCTCCATCTTTTTTCGAAGAATACGAGGGAATTACTTAATGAAAAGTATGTTCTTGAACTCATCCAATTCCATAGACTCAATTTCATCCCTTTGCCTCGTATTCTTGATAAGATTCCACCATTCAACAGCTTCACCTTCCAAACGATACACTGCTAAGATGACTTTGTCATGTTCAGAACATTGTAGACTGAAAATATATTTTCAGTGGTATAGATCCATTATTCAGCCACTAATGGATCAGAAGACCCGATGAATGAAGGTGGGCGCTACCTCATAAAGGATTCAATAGAATTATTCTCCTTCCTTTGCTCTTTGGAAGTCCTGAATGATTCATAGCTTGAGAATGTTCTGTGAGCATGGCTACAAGATTTTTCATTCCAAATCCGATAACGTTTGGTTTCTTTGGGGGAAAATCATTGCATTGTCCGTCGTAATCAGTAATAAAATATCATACTTTTGGTCTTATCATAGGTTATTCATGGTCATTTCTAAAATATTAAGATTATGTTCTATAGTAAGACATATCATTAGGGTTTTTACTAAGGCTTTCACATTCTAGTTTCCAAAGGTTGACTATACCTTTCCTCTGATACCAACTGTAAAGACCCATACTTTAGATACATGTTCATTACTTCATAATTGAGTCAAACTTATTACAAAATATAACAAAACCATGGTATTACCATATAGGTATAGTGTCTTTAGAAACTGGGAAACATAAAAAACCGGTTCATAAATCATCTACATTGTCTCCTTCTTATTTCATCATATCTAGAGTCTATTTTTGGAATATCCTACTCAATACCCTTCTTCCTGACCTTGGAAAAATAAAACATACAAAAGGGTGAGCTAAAATGCTCATTAAGCGTAAACAAATGAAATGTCAATCATATCATATTTATTAGAACAAAACATTTTCAATATCTTAACCTGTAAAAGAGATCATAATATGATAACATGGGAAAAATCATAGTAGTGAAATGTAATCCAAATGATCCTAACATATAACATGAAACATTGTGGCAGACACACACAATAATATAAAATTATTTCTTATTTGTCCAGAATCATTTCCAGGACTATCATAGTGAAAAAAGTCCATTTATGAACCGAGTTCACTCCTCATTCCAGTCCTGTATCACTGAACCGAATTATCATTCCATTACAACCATGTATATCTCATGAGATATAAATCTTTACCCAAAGCATTGGAGGGAGATATAGGTCCCACCCATCTCATAATGAAACCATTCTTATGTGTGCCACAAAATCATAAATCATACATCATTGCATAACCCATGTAATAAAAATGGGATTCATATACATCGTGACATCATAAAACAATTCATATAAGATAAATGACTTCAGAAAAATAATTACATCACAATATAAAAAAATCAATGCAATAATAGGGATTGAAACATAGACCTATATTATCTTACATGGAAAATAATTTGGATAAAACACTTGAAATCCATTCTTGAGGGAAATATCCTTTCTACTTTAAAATATTTTTTCATTTTTTAACGTGTCATAACATTTTAAAAAAAAGTAGTTAATTAAAAATAATCATGAAATTTTGTAAAGGAAGCTTCATGGAAATAATTTTCTATGGAATCATAAAAATCCATTCATTTCGTATATGTTTGAAAAAATATTCATCTTGTACTTTGGCCGAAAAAATAAAAAAGTATCTGTACTAAAAATGACAAAATATTCCTTTCATATCTTTTACTAAAAAGTAACCAATTGGTAAAATTGGATTTAAAAAATTGTAGGATGATAGAAATAATATTACATATTGAGGAAACATGAATGTCGATGATAAATATTTCCTAATAAATTGTAAATTATAAACAATCTCGGATAAAAATGAGATTGTGAGATTTTCCCTTACCTTAGGTCTGATATGATTCGTACGTATCCAAACATCCAATATAATGATTTAAATAATGTCATTGAAATATTACAGAATCAATTATCATTGTTATGATATCATATATGGTCATATTCATATCTTCTTATTATTAATATTTATTTGTGACTTGTTATTCGGGTGTTTATTGCTTTCTGTTCTTACGCATGTCTTGTCGAAAGATTCTTATTCCTCTTTTTAGGTTATCGATACCTTTTTTTACAGAATGTTATTAGTGTAATATATATCATATTTATTCATTCAATTCATTTATATAATCATTATTCAATGATGATCATGTACAACGAGTCGTGTCACATCGTGGAGACGGTAAGCCATATGTACGCAAGAGTGATGATATTGATACCATAACTATTGAATGGTATTGGAGTGGAAGATGTAATGTATCAGAATTAGTATCATGTTTGAAGAATAATATATAGTTATTATTTACACCATTATTCCCATCCATGTAAGTTAGTGGTGAAAAACAGATTATACCATGACGTGGAGACGGTATTCCGTACGTACACACACGTGGTGATTTCATTTTCCATTGGATGGATAGAAGGTGAAATAGGGTTACTTCATAATTATAATAACATAAAATTATATGAGTGATACTGATTTTATTAATTTATGATGATCCAAATAAATAAGATGTATTATAAGAAAAAAATAAAATGGAAATAATTGGTAAAGGATATTACATCTTCTTTGACGTGCCTCTTCTTAACCTCCTCTTAGGGAACTAAAGTTGGTCTCTGAAGAAGACCAGGACCTCTAGTATGTTTCTAGGGAAACGAATAAGATAAATTGGTAAGGGTTTTCTGATATTGAAATCTCAATGTGGTGGGACGAGAAGAGGGAGGAGGTTCCCTTTTATATGGGAGGAGAGGGGCACCTTTGCAATTATAAAAAATATTAATTTATAATAAATTTCATCCCCACTTAAAAACCTCCAAAAAATGACTCAAATCCAAATATTAGATGAGATAAGCTTTTAATATCATCAACCAATAAAATTTTTACATGTTTAAATTTTTTTTAAACATTATCAACTTGATTAATCCTTATGTAATCTATTTAATTTTATTTGTGGTAATAATATACTAAATTATAAATAATTACTTATATGTTGTGTATTGTAAATAATTGTATACTTCATTAAATTTTTGACCATTTAAATTTTATTTTATCATTTTTAAATATTTTTGTGATTTTTAAACAATTTTATAATATGTAATTTTTATAAAATAACAATTGTGTCAATTTTGACACAATTCATTTATTTGAATTTAAATAAAATATACACAGAAGATATGTTCGAACTAAAAGTTTAATAGATTAATAACATGTAATATTTATCTATAAAATTGGTGGATCACATTAAATAGTTCATACAATATTTATTTTAATACTTTCAATATCATTTATTTTATAATTCATCAATAAAATAATTTCAACACCACTATTGTGTCATAATTAATGATAATTATTTAATCCCTAAAAATTATGAATAAATTATCAGGATGTAGATAATTTTATTATCTTTCTGGAAACTATTAATGTTCGAAGTATCATGAAGTTTATCAATAAATTAAATTTATTATACTTATAAGATTAAAGAGAGTGACATGTTGTCACTTTCTCTGTTTTTAATAATAATTAAATTATTTTAATGGTCAAAAGTACATAATATGAACTTATTCAGACACTTAGGTGATAAAGATCTACTTTTAGTCATCCAATATAATACTGGCAGGTGTTAGGACAATTTTATAATATTCTTTTACCCTTAATTACCCGATTTACCTTTACTGCAATAAATAAAAATTATTGTAGTTACTATTCATAATACCAAAAAAGTAAAAGTAACCTATTAACATAATTTGGACCCAATGAATCTGAATATGGAATCCATTTTTCAAAATTAAAAACATAGAAGTTACAGTAATTAATTTAAAAAATAATCTCGTTGTTAAGAAAATAGGTTTTAAATTTTTAATCATTTCCAAAGATTGAAATGTTTTTACTATGAATTCTATTTAAAATTAATGGTAATGACATAAATTATATTAAATGATATAAATATATTCAATTTATAATTTAAAACTATTATTTATTATAATTTATACATGTAAAATATTATGATGAAAAAAAATTCTTTAATTAAAATATAGCGTGCTTTTACTATTTATTAAAATATGGAAGTTATCAGAATAATAGGAAATATTTATCAAAAGTAAATTTTTATATGCTGATAACAAATAAGAATTTTATTTTTTCAAATTGAACTTATAAACTTGTGAAAAACTATATTTAATGTTGGTGCACCATTAACAGGCGGGAAAACTGCATTTTTTTAAAAATAATGATTTTACCCGAAAAAATTATTTTGTTCACATAACATGTTCTAGAAAACTTTTAAAATGAATAATAATGTTTTAAAATTTAAAATGTAGTGAATACTATTCATAAAGTCTAGTTCATAATAATATTACAACAATATATCGTTGTTTAGTGAAACTCGATATTGCGTACAACACACGCTATTGAGGAAGGTTGCTCTTGCGTATAACGTAAGCCAAGATAGTGTTGTGTGTAGTGAAAGATTACTTTGATGTTGCGTATAACATTAGACATAATAAAATATATCTCTCATAAAATATAAGGGTGTTACAGCCGAGAGGCTGGGGAGCTGGGCGTGGACAGTTTTACGCCGCAGAGGCAGCAGTTCCATCAGGGCCAGAAGTCATTCGAAGAACGATCAGATTATTTAGGACTCATTCCTATGCCTTGTTCTATATAGGAGTGTCACACTCCTTTGTTTCACCCAGTCTATCATGTACACTTGGTTTAGATGCTAAAAGACTTCCAGTGCCCCTGGTGCTGAGCACACAAGTCAGAGGTCAGACCACTTGTTTTATGATTGCTGAAGGTGTAGACTGATGGTAGGGTCACATCAGATGATTAGGGATCTTCTACTATTGAAGATACATCCATACGATGTCATCCTAGGCATTGACGGGTTGTTCTATGTATGTTCCTTCATTGGCTGCTTCCGATGAAGGGTTGTGTTCTCAGATTTTGGCGGCTGACTTGTATCCTTCATTGGCGGGCGGGGTTTCCAGGAAAGAAGCAGGCGAGAAGATCCCCTCCTTTATTTGTTAGCTGAGCTATTAGTGGTGTCAGTGGATGCAGAAATGGTGGATGTCCCAGGGATCGTCAGTGAGTTTATGGACATCTTCCCTGAGGTGGTGGTGACTCTACCTCCTCGACGTGAGGTTGAGTTTGGGATAGACTTGCAACTTGGTTCCCGTCCAATTTTGATGGCTCCCTACCGGATGACACCTTTCGAGTTGCGGCTGTTGTGGATTTAGATTGATGATCTGATGAAAAAGGGTTTTGTTCGACCATGTGTGTCACCATGCGGTGTTCCAGTCTTATTCACAAAGAAGGAAGATGGTGGTCTCAGGCTGTGCGTAGACTACTGGAAACTAAACCATGTAACCATCAAGAACCGTTACCCCCATCCTTGGATAGACGATCTCTTTGACCACCTGAGGGGAGTAGGTTGGTTCTCTAAGATCGATATGCATTCTGGATATCAACAATCGAGGGTTAAGGAGGGTGACATCTTGAATACTTCCTTCTAGTGTAGATATGGGCACATTGATTTAGTGGTCATGATGATAAGCATTACGAACGCTCCAGCTGTTTTCATGGGGCTCATGAACTCTATCTTCCCAGAATTCCTGGATCAGTTCGTAGTCAGGTTTATTGAGAACATCCTGATCTACTCAACATTAGAGGAGGATCACACTAAGCTCCTAAGAACGGTTTTAGAGGTCCTCTGACAGCACCAACTCTATGGGATGTTGTCTAAGTGAAAGCTATGGACACGAGAAGTGAACTTCCTTGGGAACATGGTGTTCGAACAATGATTAGTGGTGTACCCATCGAATTTTGAGGTGGTTGTTTATTGGGAATAACCCAAGAACATGGTAGAGGTTCGTAGTTTCCTTTGATGGGTTGGTTACTACTAAAGGTTCGTACACAACTTCTCCCAAGTGGCAGCACTTTTGACAGCTATGACCAAGAAGGACTAGGCATTCGTGTGGAATGGGCAGTGCCAGGTAGCCTTTAGCTATCTGAATGGGAAGTTGGTAACTGCCCCAATACTGAGGTTACCAGAAGAAGTGGTGGCGTATGAGGTGTTCTGTGATGCTCCAGGACAAGGCCTCAGGTGTGTGCTGATGCAATAACAAGGGGTGATCTCTTATGTGTCTAGACAGTTGCATCCTCATGAGCGTAGTTATGCCACCCAGGATCTGGAGCTTGCGGCGGTCATGTTCGCACTAAAGTTGTGGCGGCATTACCTCATCGGGGAGCGCTTTGTGGTCTTCACGGATCAAAAAAGATTGAAGTATATCTTCTCCCAGTGGGACCTGAACTTACTGTAGTGATTGTGGATGGAGTTCCATCAGGACTACTAGTTCAAGAATTCCTACACCTCAGGAAAAGGGAATGTGGTGGCCAATGCCATGAGTAGGATGTCGCAGAAGGATGCGGTTCGAGAGTCGGAAGATGCTTGGAAGGCGATGGAGGAGTTGGTTGCCCTACACCTAGATGCGACGATGGATGGGGGTAGAGGTTTCATGTATCATATGATAGTGCAGTATTCTCTACTATGACAGGTGGATGAGTCTCAGTGGGGAGACATAAAGAGTGAAGTGATGTGCGATCTGGCTTACCAAGGTGATGCCCCGAAAGGGTGGATGGATGATGGTCAAAATCAAATGCTTTTCTGAGGTAAGTTGTTTGTTCTAGTGGTGACGCATGAGATAATTCTCAGAGATATCCACAACTCACCCCTAGCAGTCCACCTACGAGCTTCCAAAATGTAACAGGGCATGGGAGGTCAGTTTTGGTGGCCTGGGGTAAAGTGGTCGGTGGTAGAGTTTGTGGCTAGGTGCCTAGTGTGTCAGCAGGTGAAGGATGAACATCGTGTTCCAGACAGTTTGTTGCAGTGATTAGACATCCCCGAGTGGAAGTGGGATGAAATCTTAGTTGACTTTATCACAAGGATACCCAAGGTTAAAGGAAGCTATGATTCTATCTAGGTAGTGGTGCACCCGTTGATGAAATCGGCTCACTTTCTGGAGATCAAGGAGTCGGGAACAGTGGATGCCTTAGCACAGAGGTACGTGGATGTGGTGGTGCAACTGCATGGAGTTCCGAGGTCCATTTTCTCACATATGGATGCATAGTTTACCTTACGAATTTGGATAATATTGCAGCATGATTTTGGCACCCATATACGTCTTAGCACTGCCTTCCATCCCCAGACAGATAGAGGGACAGATCTCACCATCTAGACATTGGAGGATATGCTCCGAGCATGTATTCCGGATTTTGGGGGATCGGGGGTGTGAAACTTGCCTCTAGTATATTTTCACTACAATAATAGCTATCACTCTACCATTGGCATGGCTCCATTCGAAGCCTTGTACAGAAGTCCATGTCACTCACCCGTGTGCTGGACCGAGGTTGGGGAAACAAGTGTTCTTGGCCCGGAAGTGGTGCAGAACACGATGGAGAAGGTTCAGCTTATACGGGAGAGGATGAAGGCTGCTCCGGACCGACAGAAGCCATATGCCAATAATAGGAGGAGACCCTTGGAGTTAGGGGTTGGGGACCACATATTCTTGAAGGTCTCCCCTCGGTGTGGACAACTGAGTTTCGGTAGGGGGAGTAAGCTTTCTCCAAGGTTTATCGGACCCTTTGAAGTGCTGCTGAGGGGGGGAGAAGTGGCTTATCGCCTAGAACTGCCACCACTTCTACTGAGAATACATGACATCTTCCATGTGTCACAACTCCTATGTTATCTATAAGAGGATTCAAATGTCCTTGACTGGGGAAAGCTGGACATCGAGGACGACATGACATTTGTGGAAATGCCTGTGAGAATCGAGGATTATAAAGAGATGGTGCTCTGTGGATGGACCATTCCTTTGGTTCGTGTGTTGTGGAAGAATGGAGGGCTCGCAGAAAGTACCTGGGAATGGGAGACGCAGACGTGCTCTCAGTACCCAGAGCTGTTTTGAGTTTTGTTTTGTTTTGTTTGTACTTGATTGTGATGGAACACTATACATTGTTAACAATAGGACGTGCAGTTTTACTTGTTCTGTGGGCGTGTGTGAAGAGTCCAAACTATGGGGAGGGGATGACTTGATCCCTAATCAAGACGCATTAAGGTGGATGCCATTAAACCCATGCGGGTGAGTCAATTCCACCCAAAGTGGATAGTATCCTGACATGGAGGAAGAAACTCCCTAACCTATATGACTGGAAAGTATAACCATCGAATGTTTCTTGGTTAATTATGGGATAGGTGTTCCTAGATGACGTTGAGGTTCACTCATTATAGGTATCTTTTGATGTGGTTGTTCGGAAACCCTTTTTTTCAGGTCTAGTTTTGATTCTTGAAGGCGGGAATAATTTGAGAGGTATCTGATGTAATGGCCCAGACCCACTTGGTCCATTACTTTTCCAAAACATGACTCCACTGAAATGGTGGCACCGGTCACGGAGAAACCAGTCATGGTGGCACTAGTTAGGGTGGCACCGTGACAGTCACACACCAGTCACAGTGGAACTGTGACGGTGGCACTGGTTATGGTGCCACCGTGATAGTCGCACACCGGTCACAGTGGCACCGTGACGGTGGCACTGGTGACATTGGAACCATGACGGTCGCACACCGGTTAGGGTGGAAACGTGATGGTGGCGCCTTTGATAGTGGCACCCTAAGGGTGACACTGTTACTATGGCACCGTGAGGGTGACACCATGACCGTGGAACTGTTTCCCCACCGTGTCTTCGTCCCTTTTCCAGTTCTGACTTTTTCCACTCCGGCAGCGTATCTTTTGATGTAAGGATGATTTAATTCCCTCTTTCAATCCATTTAATACCCACAAATAATATCTAAACATACCCCATGAGTTGGGAAACCCTTAAATTACTAAAATGTGTGGTTTTTTACTCGGTGTCACACCCTTCCTTGTACCTTCCAGATCTACCACTATTATGTGTTTCCTTATGATTAAATAAAACTGTGTATCACATAGCTGTTATGACCACCCCTCCGAGGAGAACAGTTAAATGAAAATTAATTCCATCATGGGTAACTCCCCAACCGCGTGGGGAACCACGATCCAAATTTAATGTCGTCAAATTTCCATATCCTGTAACAACGAGATCTCACCCCTATATCACATAGGGACTCCTTCTTCTTCTTCCACTTGTATAGTCTCCTTTTCTTCTCGGTGCGTTTGGAGTTTCCCTTCCCAAGGCAAGTGGTGCACCTATGCTGGAGACTTTCTGCTCACCCTTAGAGTCCCTAACATTCCTCCACTGCAACTCGTGAATCCTTAGATCTTAAAGCATTGAGAAGAACTTTGATCCTTGATCAACCAGGTAGGGATTTTTCCTTCGACTTTTCTTACTGTGTATCATACGGGGTGGGTACACTACTGTTTATTTGGGAATGGATGAAACCAATCCTTAAAAAAGATAATAAACATACTTTTAAAGGATGAAGGGGGGGGGGGGTGATCGATGTTCTATTGTACGCTTTTATATTTCTTTACATCATGGACTGTATGGGGTTATGCACACTGAAAATCATGGTCATTGGTGGTCTTTCCTTATTCACTAATGAACCCTTGTCTTCTATGATGATTAAATAACCGTAACATGTCAATTTGGTTAATCACGTAAACTCAACTGATTAAATTAATGACCTGTAAACAACAATCCTTGTTTGATCACCCCGGTTAACGAAACATAAAGAAGAAAACACAATAAATGATGTACTTGAGTCTGGAGACTTCCCTACTCTGTCTTGATGGAATGTTTTTTCTTCTTCTCGATGCTTATGGGGTGACATTGATGAGGATGGGATACTCTGTTGTGACACTATTGTTGGTTATGAATCTGAAGTTGTGTGGGGCTGTATCTCGAGGCTTGGTTTGGTTCCAGTACTTTGGGGGATCTCACTTATCCCTTTGTTGTGGTGACTTCAAAAGAGAACGAGGTGTGAATGCATAAATTCCTATTTAGGTGATTATTTTTCTTTAGATTGTGGTTATGCCGGTTAGTTTACCATTAGTTTAGAATTCACCATAATGGGATCACTTGAACATGAAAACAATAATGGTTTAAATGTGGAATTGGTTTTGGGAATGAGTTTTGACTTGGTCGTGAGTGTTGTGCCTTCTTTTATCAATGAATAGTAACAAGGCTGTTGTGCTTAGGTTGGCTTTGGAAACCATAGGTTGGGATGAGGAATCGTTACATATACATATATCTGTCGTTCTTATGTTTCTTATTCGCACCCCACCTATGTTGAGCACTTAGTGTCGAACACCCCCATTTCATGGGGGAGGGTGTTTTTCCAAACACTCATATGAGTGTCTAGTTATTAACTCTATTTATTCTCCCTTTCCTAAATTGCCCAAGACACTTTAGGTAGGTTTTGATGGCCTGAGGTCCATTATAGCCCATGATTATTAGGGAAGGGTAGTTTTGGTGGTTGGCCTAGGTGTGTGCGGGCAGGTTGTGTAACGCCCTGACCCTAGTCACCCAGATTCGGTGCATTATTACATAACATTGGCATGATCACAAGAAAGATCAAATCTTAAAAGACCGATTGGTTTAGTATCCTTGGAAACACTAGATATATTCATAAGTCTTACATTACATCATAAAATGAAAAACTACTACAACAACAAATTGTTTCCATAATCCACACTCATATCCCCACATAATATCCCTACAGGTCATTCATAATTTACTTCTTATCTTCCTGGGAAAAATAAAACATAGAAAAGGGGTTATCTCAAATGCCCAGTAAGGATAACAATATAGCTGAAACTTTCATAAATAAGAATAAACATTTAAGGCAATGTATAACTAAAACAAAATTCTTTCAAACTTGAACTTTCAACATGGTATGGCATAAATAAAATGAAATAATGCCATTTACTTATTCACATGGACATTCTACTAATTGAATAATCACATGAAAAATCAATAACCACTTTCATAAAGTTGGAATGCATAATGCCAGACTATCATAACCACATAGCCAAGGCCTCGTGCCAAGACTAGAAATAAGATTTTGACAAGGCCTTGTGCCAAGACACTATTTTGTCTCATGAGACCTACCGATGCATCGAGGAGCTATAGCGGGCTCCACCGGTCACATATTAAGTCCAATGCATTCCCATATGAAAAGGTTTAAACATAACATAAACATTTGTATTAAAACTAGAATACGAAATGTCAATACTTTCACCATAAACCATGAATGGTATAAAAATAGAACATCCATATTCAAACATATCACAAAACCTTTAATACAAGATAGAAGTTTTTTATCATAATAAATAAACATCACATAAGCGTAAAATCCAGCAAAGGATGTTGACATAGATGAAATCAAAACTCTTTTTAGAGAAATATCTCTTTTATTTTGAAATCATTTAAGATCCATATAAAATAAAAAATTTTCTTTGAAAACATTCTTATAAGCTTGTAAGGGAAGATTTGACGATTTTATAACGGCGGAAAATAGCCACACCCTCCGTATAAGTTCAAAAAAACATTCTTAACTTAATTTTGTGGAAAAGGTTAAAAAGCACCTTGTTTGGAAAACGACGGAAAGATTCTTTTATAAACCTCTTATAAAAAGTCAAACAAGGGTATAAATGACTTTAACCCATATTCTTGTGAATAGTAAAAATGTTTTGAAATTCATTTTTAAGAAACATGGATGTGGATGATAAAGAGATCCCAGTAGATTATTAAGTATAAACAACCTCGGATAATGAAGAGATTGTGAAATAACCCTTACCTTGTTCTTTTACTTGGTTTGGGAAGGTTATCCTCCTGTATAATGGTGAAATAATTGTTATTAAATTATACAAGAATCATATATATTAATATGATATCATATATGATCTTTTAACAATTATTTGTTAATGATATCTTTGAATTATCGTTGTTTCGGGTGTTAACTTACTCGTTTTCTTTTATATGTTTTGTTACCTAATCCATGTTTTTCATGGATAGGTTGTATATTTTTCATATACAGAATGATATCAAGTCCTTAAACATTATATTTAAATCATCAAATGATAATTATACTTGAATTGATACGATGGAGAATGAATCTCATCGCATTCGTGGAGACGGTAGTCCGTACGTACGCACGAGCGACAATATCATTCTTTTGGTATTAAAATAATATATAAATGGATGGTATATCATATATAAAGAATCATTAAAATCTTATATTTATTATTTACATGAGTTACACATCATTATTATACCCATCAAAATAATAATATATTGAATAACAACTACACCACGACGTGGAGACGGTAAGCCGTACGTACACACGTATGGTGACATGTTATTCAAAGGGTGGATAGAATACTGAATATGGTTGTACCATATTTATAATAACATCACAATATATATATGATACTGGAGTTATTATTTTATAATGGTAACAACAAAGGAAGAAGAAGAGGAAGAATAAACGAACTTGGAAAAGGGTGGTGAAATCATTACCTCTTCTTCGGTTTCTTCCTTTTGATTTGATCAAAAGGGCTCCATAGGTTGGCTTTCTGATCAAAATAAGGCCTCTATGATGTAGTGAGGGAAGTTGGGAGAGTATTTGGTTAGAGTTTGGTCGAACTAAAAGGCTTTGAAGGTGTGAAGAAAAGAGAAGGAGGAGTTCCCTTTTATAAGAGGGGTGAGGGGCACCTTTGGAAAAGCTAGAAATATTATTTTATAATAAATTCATATTAGGTTTATAAAGGCTCCAAAGTTGATTATTTAAATTTTAAGGTGTGGATGGGTCGAAAACAACCCACCCAATAGAATTTATACAGTTTTGGGTACTTATATTAAACTTATCTTTATTTATTAACTCTAAGTTAATTAGTTTTACTTTTTCAATGTTTCTTTTTATTTTTATATAATATGGTTAATAAATTTACTATATATATCCAAGAGACCCCCAAGTGGTCCATTAATGATGAAACTATCATGATATAAGTCTCTTGGACGAGACTTAGATTTTTAGGAATTTAATATCAATTAATAATATAATATTTGTTTTAAGAACTCTTTTATGTCAATTTTGACACTATTCAATAGTTGATTTTTGTGAAACTCATAACAGATTTATTACTTCGAAAAAAGTCAATTAAATCAATCCTAATATATAATATTATCCTATAAATTAGATTAATTCATTAAAAGTTTCATATTATATTTATTTGGGTATTTATAATATCAATCATTTTAATTTTTCACTATTATAGTAATTAATTCATCATCATTGTGTCATAAATAAATTAAATTATTTAATGTCTAAAAATTATAAATAAAATATCATTATGTAGGAAATCGTTTTATCTTTCTAATGAATATTTATAATCTAAAATCCAACTCATATAACCCTATGTAAAAATTGTGTTTCTTAAAGATAAATGCTTGTGTCATTTTTGTATTCATTTTAACCTAATTAAAATAAAATGTCCCTATCACCTACAAGTGGAACCATGGGGTCCCAAAATCAACCCAAAGATGCCTATGGTCGCAAATATATCCTCCAATAAGTCTAGGACACGTTTTAGGGTAATTTAGTATTATTATAATATTATTTTTTAACCCTTATTTACCGGATTTACCCTTAACCATGGTAAATAAAATATTTACCGCAGTAATTATTCAAAATGTCTAAAAATAAAAGTTACCTATTTACACAATTTGAACATCCTGATTCCAAATATCGAATCCATTTTTCTAAATTCAAAACACAGAAGTGGCAGAAATTAATTTAAAACTAATTCCCGCTGTCAAAACAAAAAGCGTTTTTTTAAGAGATAATAACTTTCAAAAGATTGACACTTGTTTATGTTCGGTTTAATTGTAAAATTATGTCCAATGACCAACATTATATTAAACGGTAAAAATATATTCTAAATATACTTTGAAACCACTAAAATTCATAATTCATCACTATTAATTATTTTGATTAAAAAAGTTGTTTTTAATTAAAATTTAGTAATTTTCACTATTCATCAAAATATGAAAGTTATCCGAAAAGTACCAAAATTTCATCTTAGGATAAATTCGATATTCCGAATCAAAAAATGAAGTCCATTTTGAAATATAAAATTTATATAATTTCAAAAAGTAGGTATTACTATTCATAATGGCTAGTTTGATTGTTTATGGTGTGTTAGAACTCGGTGTTGCGTACAACACACGCTATCACATTATTCAAAGAGAAGCGTACCGTATAAGCTTGGGGTGTTAAATTCTCCACTACTTCAAATAATTTCGTCCTCGAAATTTCTAGAATACTTATCACATGAAAAGACTCGGGTGGTTCTTCATCATAAGTTCCTCGGGTCCCCACGTTGCCTCTTCCATCTTATGGTTTCTCCACAAAACATTTACCAGATGCGTCATCCTGTTTCTCAGCACTTGTTCTCTCGTATCAAGAATCTTGATGGGCTCTTCGCAATAAGACAGATCGGGTTCCAGTTCTAATTCTTCATAGGTGAATACATGCGTTGGATCAGGCATGTATTTCCTCAACAGAGATACGTGGATCACATCGTGAACTTTGCAGAGACTTGGCGGCATTGCCAATTGGTAAGCTACAACCCCAATTTGTTATAGAATTTCGAAGGGTCCGATGTACCTGGGGCTCAATTTAAATTTCTTACCAAAACGTATGACTCTCTTCCATGGAGATACCTTCAGGAAAACATGATCACCGACTTGAAATTCCAAATCCTTCCTTCGATTATCGGCATAGCTCTTCTGCCTACATTGAGCTGCTTTGATATGATTTTGGATTACCTTCACCTTTTCCATCGTTTCCTCCACCAGTTCTGGACCTACAAGTTTTCTTTCACCAACGTCATCCCAACAGGTTGGTGTACGACATCTCTTTCCGTATAACGCTTCATATGGTGCCATCTGAATACTCGAATGGAAGCTATTGTTATAGGAAAATTATACCAGAGGTAAATATTGATCCAACATACCCTGAAAGTCAAGAGAGAAAGATCTCAACATGTCTTCTAAGGTCTGAATCGTCCGTTCTGATTGTCCGTCTGTCTGAGGGTGGTAAGCAGTGCTCAAATGAAGTTCCGTATCCATGGATTTCTGAAGACTTTTCCAGAATCATGAAGTAAAACGGGGATCACGATAAGAAACAATCGATAGGGGTAATCCATGAAGTCTCACAAATTCATTAATATATAGTCTTTCTAGACGTTCCAGGGGAAGATCTTCTCTTATAGAAAGAAAATGGGCTGAATTTGTATGACGATCAACAATAACCCATATTGCATCGTTCCTTCTAGGAGTCATTGGTAGCCCCATGACAAATTCCATCGTAATATTGTCCCATTTACACTCCGGTATTGGAAGAGGTTGCATGACTCCTCCAGGCTGTTTCCTTCCAGCTTTACCTTGCTGACAAACCATATATCTTGACACAAAATCAGCAATCTCCCTCTTCATGTTGTCCCACCAAAAATGTTCCTTCAAATCTCTATACATTTTGGTGCTCCCTGGGTGTATAGAGAAATTGGAACTATGAGAATCATCCAGCAATTCCCTTTTTAGATCAGGTAAATCGGGAACACAACGTCTATTCCCGAATTTCAAAATTCCATCTTCATACACAAATTCTCTCAATCTCCCATCATTCACAGCTTTAATCTTCTTTTGAAATTCTTCATCATCAGTCTTAGAACTCTTAATCCTTTCTAGTAAATATGTTTTGGCAACCATTTGAAAAAGCATTGATGTTTCGCCTTCCCTGGTTATTCCCATGTCCATCTTTACTAGATCCATGAAAATTGGATCCCTTTTAATTCTCATATTGTTCAAAACACCATGGTCTTTTCTGCTCAAAGCATCTTCCACCTTGTTTGCTTTCCCCAGGTGGTAGTGTATCGTACAATCATAATCCTTTAGTAATTCAAGCCATCTCCATTGCCTCATGTTGAGTTCTTTTTGTGAGAAAATATACTTCAAACTCTTGTGATCAATATAAATCTCACATTTTTCACCATAGAGGTAGTGCCTCCATATCTTCAAAGCAAATATCACAGCTGCTAACTCGAGATCATGAGTAGGATAGTTTTGTTCATGAATTTTCAACTGTCGTGATGCATAGGCAATAACTCTATCATTTTGCATACGGACACAACCAAGTCCTTTCTTTGATGCATCACTATAAATAACAAACCCATCATTCCTCGATGGTAGCGTCAGTATAGGAGCATTGACTAATCTTCTCTTCAGTTCTTCGAAACATTCTTCACACTCTTTTGTCCAAACCAATTTAACCCCTTTACGTGTGAGCTTCGTTAATGTGTTAGCCAATCGGGCAAAATTCTGGACGAAACGTCGATAATAACCTGCCAAACCAATAAAACTGCGTACCTCAGTTATACTCGTAGGTGCTGGCCATTCATGGATTGCCTTGGTCATAGATGGATCAATAGAGATTCCATCATTAGAGACAATATGGACAAGAAAAGAAATCTCCTGAAGCCATAATTCACACTTTCTAAACATCCGATATAATTCATGCCTCCTCAGAGTCTTCAAGATAATGCGCAAGTGATTTTCATGATCTTCGTAGGTTTTGGAATATAGCAAGATATCATCAACAAATAACACAACAAATTCAGCGAGATACTCCTTGAAAACTCTATTCATCAGATCCATGAATACAGAGGGTGCATTAGTCAATCCAAAAGGCATTACAGTAAACTCGTAATGCCCGTACCTGGTTCGAAATGCTGTCTTCGGAATGTCTTCCTTCTTTACACTCAACTGATGGTATCCAGATCGAAGGTCAATCTTTGAAAAGTATTGAGCTTCATGAAGTTTGTCAAATAAATCATCAATACGAGGTAGGGGATACTTGTTCTTTATCGTTATATCATTGATCTCCCTGTAGTCGATACATAACCCCATAGATCCATCTTTCTTTTTAACAAAAAGAACAGGGGCTCCCCATGGAGAAACACTAGGGTGAATAAATCCTTTATTACTCAACTCCTCTAGTTGTTTCTTTAGTTCGACTAACTCTATAGTGGCCATTCTATAAGGGGTCTTCGATATAGGCCTTGATCCAGGAATTAAATCAATGGAAAACTCAACTTCTCGTTCTGGAGGATGTCCAAGTAAATATGCCGGAAATACATCTACAAATTCTTTGACAACACGTACATCGTCTATTTGAACATTCCTTTCCTCACCCACAGTCATTTCATTATCTTCCTCCCCAATAATTGAATTAAGTTGAGCTACTGGGGGTGGATCTAAATAAGAATTAGGTGGTGACGATTCTTCTCTAAATATAAGGTGTTCCTAATCATTATCATCAAGAATCGTAACCTCTTTCTTCTTACAATAAATCTTCACATCATAGTCCGAATTCTAGTCCATACCAAGGATTATATCAAACTCAATCATAGGTATGACGATGAGATCAACAGTTAAGAACATTTATGTGCTTTAATGGGGACTGATTCACAAAACTTTGTTGCAATGATACTTCCCTTAGGAGTTTTAACTGACAACTCCCTTGTTAAATCAAATTGGAAATATCTAATTTTCTTAGCAAACTGGGAAGATATGAAACAATGAGATGATCTAGAATCAAATAATGCATTTTCTATGGTTGAGGAAATCATTAAATTACCTGCCACCACGTCTTTCGGAGCATCTACCTTAGAAGTAGTGATAGCATAAGCCTGGCCTTGATCCCTTGGCCTTTTATGAGGTAAGTTATCCTGACGCTTAGGACATTCATTTGCATAATTCCCCATCTCCCTGCAATTATAGCACTGAACGTTGGTAGCTTCCTTCTTCCCCTTACAATCACGAGCTTGGTGGCCTTTTTAACCACACTTGTAACAGACTCCCATTCCCTTCAAGAATGTACCAGGATGTTTCTTCCCAAATTTACCACAGGATGGATATTCAACCTTTCCCTTCTTCCCCTTATTTCCATTCCCAGATTGATCAGCAGGTCTCTTCTTCTCTTTCTTTGCTTTAAAGTCATAAGACTTATAGAATTCATTTTCGGTCTTGATAGCACATGAGATGATGTCTTCGTACGATGAAAAGGATTGTGAGACTAATGCTCGACGAAGAAATCGTTTTAACCCATCAAAGAAACGATCAATCTTACTTCTTGGGTTATGTATATAATCTCTAGAATACCTTTCTAACCTTGTAAAATTAGCCTCATACATTGGGACATTCTCATCCTCCTTCTGTCTCAGACTCAGAAATTGCCTTTCCATCTCTGCTCGATGGTCACGAGGAAAGTATTTTTCTAAAAACAGATCTTTGAACTCCGTCCATTCCATATTTGATACTTCATCATCTTCCTTCATGTTTTGAATCAATGACCACCATTGATCAGCATCTCCAGTGAGGCGGTAAACTGCCATGATAACTTTTTCCCTTTCACTACTCCCCAAAGCCTGAAATATTTTCTCTAGGGAATTTATCCATTTCTCAGCTACCAAGGGATTTGTACTCCCATTGAACGTTGGTGGTTGTTGCCTCATGAATCGATCTAACATTGATCATCCATGCTGTGGATCCGGGTGCTCCATACGGGTAAGGTTATTATTCATAACCTGAGTGAGTTTTCCCAGTATGGTGATTAGCTGATCGGCACCAGTTGCTTCACCATCTCCACTATAATTATCTTGAGCAGGAGGGAAATCCCTACATGGAGGGTGTGCATTGATACAGTTTCCATTTCTTCCACTAGGTGCCATTTCTAAACAATGGCATAAACTAGATCAGTTTATGAATCAAAATACATAATCCCATACTTATAAAACACTTAACATAAATTGAACTATTTATGGATATAATCCATAATCATAAAAGTGTTTTCTTTGAGAGAGTATATACTCATAAACCCTTCATATTGATTTGTAAAGAAAATGAGAGTTATCCTATGCATATCCCCCGGGAGTGTCGTAACCAAGATTGCAGCAAGGCCCGTTGTCGTGCACCAGTTCCAGTTCGAGTCTAGCTCGAAGCGGTGTTTTCAGGTTTTACCCCTAGGTATATCTGTGCCAGAGCCGCCTCTACCTGCTCGTATCCAGATAGGGATGTATTGCTCGGAAAACTCGCAAAATCTCTACAATACCAAAATTCTAGTAAGTTCTTCTATACTAATCCTCAAAGTTCATCTTAGGTCTACATGCTCTAATCAGAGTTTATCTAAATCTAGCTTCCAAGGTTTGTACTAAACTTTCTCTGATACCAACTGTAATGCCCCGACCCTGGTAACCCAGAGTCGGTGCATTATTACATAACATTGGCATGATCACAAGAAAGATCAAATCTTGAAAGACCGATTGGTTTAGTAGCCTTCGAAACACTAGATATATTCATAAGTCTTACATTACATCATAAAATGAAAAACTACTACAACAACATATTTTTTCCATAATCCAAACTCATATCCCCACATAATATCCCTGCAGGTCATTCATAATTTACTTCTTCACTTCCTGGGAAAAATAAAACATAGAAAAGGGGTGAGCTCAAATGCCCAGTAAGGATAACAATATAGAGGAAACTTTCATAAATAAGAATAAACATTTAAGGCAATGTATAACTAAAACAAAAGTCTTTAAAACTTGAACTTTTAACATGGTATAGCATAAATAAAATGAAATAATGCCATTTACTTATTCACATGGATATTCTACTAATTGTATAATCACATGAAAAATAAATAACCACTTTCATAAAGTTGGAATGCAAAATGCCAGACTATCATAACCACATAGCCAAGGCCTCGTGCCAAGACTACAAATAAGATTTTTCCAAGGCCTTGTGCCAAGACACTAGTTTGTCTCATGAGACCTACAGATGCATCGAGGAGCTATAGTGGGCTCCACTCATCACATATTAAGTCCAATGCATTCCCATATGAAAAGGTTTAAACACAACATAAACATTCATATTAAAACTAGCATACGAAATGTCAATACTTTCACCATAAACCATGAATGGTATAAAAATAGCACATACATAGTCAAACATATCACAAAACCTTTAATACAACATAGAAGTTTTGTATCATAATAAATAAAGTTCACATAACCGTAAAATCCAACAAAGGATGTTGACATAGATGAAATCAAAACTCTTTTTAGAGAAATATCTCTTTTATTTTGAAATCATTTAAGATCCATATAAAATAAAACATTTTCTTTGAATATATTCTTATAATCTTGTATGGGAATCTTTGACAATTTTATAACGGCGGAAAATAGCCGCACCCGCCGTATAAGTTAAAAAAAACATTCTTACCTTAATTTTGTCGAAAAGGTTAAAAAGCACCTTGTTTGGAAAACGACGGAAAGATTCCTTTATAAACCTCTTATAAAAAGTCAAACAAGGGTATAAATGGATTTAACCCATCTTCTTGTGAATAGTAAAAATGTTTTGAAATACATTTTTATGAAACATGGATGTGGATGATAAAGAGATCCCAGTAGATTATTACGTATAAACAACCTCGGATAATGAAGAGATTGTGAAATAAACCATACCTTGTACTTTTCCTTGGTTAGGGTAGGTTAAACTCCTGTATAATGGTGAAATAATTGTTATTAAATTATACAAGAATCATATATATTAATATGATATCATATATGATCTTTTAACATTGATTTGTTAATGATATCTTTGAATTGTCGTTGTTTCGGGTGTTAACTTACTCATTTTCTTTTATATGTTTTGTTACATAATCAATGTTTGTCATGGATAGGTTGTATATTTTTCATATACAGAATGATATCAAGTCCTTAAACATCATTTTTAAATCATAAAATGATGATTATACCTGAATGAATACGATGGAGAATGAATCACATCGCATTCGTGGAGACGGTAGTCTGTACGTACGCACGAGCAACAATATCAATTTTCTGATATTAAAATAATATATACATGGATGGTATATCATATATAAAGAATCATTAACATCTTATATTTATTATTTACATGAGTTACACATCATTATTATACCCATCCAAATAATAATATATTGAATAACAATTACACCACGACGTGGAGACGGTAAGCCGTACGTACGCATGTATGGTGACATGTTATTCAAAGGGTGGATAGAATATTGAATATGGCTGTACCATATTTATAATAACATCACAATATATATATGATACTGGAGTTATTATTTTATAATGTTAACAACAAAGGAAGAAGAAGTGGAAGAAGAAAGGAACTTGGAAAAGGGTGGTGAAATCATTACCTCTTCTTCAGTTTCTTCCTTTTGATTTGATCAAAAGGGATCCTTAGGTTGGCTTTCTGATCAAACTAAGGCCTCTAGGTTGTAGTGAGGAAGGTTGGGAGAGTATTTGGGCAGAGTGTGGCCGAACCAAAAGGCTTTGAAGGTGTGAAGAAAAGAGAAGGAGGAGTGCCCTTTTATAAGAGGGGTGAGGGGCACCATTGGAAATGCTAGAAATATTATTTTATAATAAATTCATATTCGGTTTCTAAAGGCAAAAAAGTTGATTATTAAAATGTTAAGGTGGGGATGGGTCGAAAAAAACTCAACCAATATAATTTAGACAGGTTTGGGTACTTATATTAACCTTCTCATTAAGTATTAACTCTATGTTAATTAGTTTTACTTTTACAAGGTCTCTTTGTATTTTTATTTTAATATGGTTAATAAACTTACTATATACATTAAAGAGACCCCCAAGTGGTCCATTAATGATGAAACTATCATGATATAAGTCTCTTGTCCGAACCTTAGATTTTTAAGAATTTAATATCAATTAATAATATAATATTTGTTTTAAGAACCCTTTTATGTCAATTTTGACACTATTCAATAGTTGAATTTTTTGAAACTCATAACAGATTGATTACTTCAAAGAAAGTAAATTAAATAAATCCTAATATATCATATTATCCTATAAAATTAGTTTAATTCATTAAAAGTTTCATATTATAATTATTTGGGTATTTATAATATCAATCATTTTAATTGTTCACTATTATAGTAATTAATTTATCATAATTGTGTCATAAATAAATTAAATTATTTAATGTCTAAAAATTATATATAAAATATAATTATGTAGGAAATATTTTTATCTTTCTAATGAATATTTATAATCTAAAATCAAACTTATATAACCCTATGTAAAAATTGTTTTGCTAAAAGATATATGCTTGTGTAAGTTTTGTATTCATTTTAACCTAATTAAAATAAAATGTCCCTATCACCTACAAGTGGCACCATGGGGTCCCAAAATCGACCCAAATATGACTATGGTCGAAACTATATCAAAAAATAAGTCTAGGACACGTTTTAAAATAATTTAGTATTATTATAATATTATTTTTTAACCCTTATTTACCGGATTTACCCTTAACCATGGTAAATAAAATATTTACCGCAGTAATTATTCAAAATGTCTAAACATAAAAGTTACCTATTTACACAATTTGAACATCCTGATTCCAAATATGGAATCCAATTTTCTAAATTCAAAACACAGAAGTGGCAGAAATTAATTTAAAATTAATTCCCGCTGTCAAAACAAAAAGCGTGTTTTTAAGAGATAATAACTATCAAAAGATTTACACTTGTTTATGTTCGGTTTAATTGTAAAATTATGTCCAATGACCAACATTATATTGAATGGTAAAAATATATTCTAAATATACTTTTAAACCACTCAAATTCATAATTTATCTCTATTAATTATTTTGATTAAAAAAGTTGTTTTTAATTAAAATTTAGTAATTTTCACTATTCATCAAAATATGAAAGTTATCCGAAAAGTACCAAAATTTCATCTTAGGATAAATTCGATATTCCGAATCCAAAAATGAAGTCCATTTTGAAATATAAAATATATATAATTTTAAAAAATAGGTATTACTATTCATAACGGCTAGTTTGATTGGTTATGGTGTGTTAGAACTCGGTGTTGCGTACAACACACGCTATCACATTATTCAAAGATAAGCGTACCGTATAATCTTGGGGTGTTAAATGTTGTTTCCCAAGAATATTTGCAATGAGGCCCAGTTGCCTTTAGGTGTAGAAGTTTTTGTTCTGGCCCAAGTGTTTGTGGGCTTGGTTATGTGTAGTGATTTTGGCCCTGGTGTTTGCGAGTAGGATGTGTGGTTGTGGCCCCAGTGTTTGCAGACAAGATGTGTGGTTGTGGCATAGGTGTGTGAGGGCGGGGAGTGGTAGTGGGACTGCAGTGAGAATGGCGGGGTTGGTTGGATGCATAGGATTTATTCAATAACAAGTGGGAATTTGGTGCGAGGTACCCAAATATCGATGTTCTATTACTATACACTACTTGACATGAGTTATTTGGGGAGTGTCCCTTGGTGAGGATTGGGTGGATAGTTTTCCTTGCCAGGTGTTTTGGTTATATCTTTTTCCACGGGGCATTATAATGCCTCCCCACTTGTTCACAAGAGTCTTTGGTTTTCTCTAAAAAGTATACTTGTATTCGCACCAAAAGTATATAAAACTGCTTTCAGGATTCCATGAGGACTTTAGGGATCATGTGGGGTCGTACTAGCTCAGATGTTGGGACAGTTTCTGTTTCTATTTTTATTTTATTTGGTACTTTACCTTTGTAGTATCCTTATACATTGTGGTATTTAATTTTGTAACATGCATATGGGAACGGTTTTAATTCGGAATTACTCTTACCCCCCTGTTTTGGTGTGGTTGGGATTTACTATCTTATCTCCCGATCCTATTATAGAAAAAGGGTAATGCCTTCCATATTGTGAGTGATCATATCCCCTTTGTGTTAGTTGCCACTCCAGGACCTATTGATGGCGGGTCTCGGGGGTCATTATCTCTCCTTCAACATGAAGAAAGAAGGGTCTGGAAATCTGTTGTCCCTTTTCTCATCTTGGTGAAGGTGGGTTGTGACATGAATAACATGGATGGTATTATAATCTCATTTATAGAAACAAAATATATGCTAATTTATTACTAAAGAATATAAACACTATTTATATCATCATTTATAATCCATTTATGTTTATATACCTTTCATTTATTAGATTTATGTTCTAGTGTCGATAATTTGGAGTTGTTTAAGAAACTATTCCAAAACTGATTCTATTTCAATTAATGGTAATTGGAGTTTTAAAATTATTTAATTCCATAGAAAATATAAGGGACACATTATTTTTTAATTTAATATATTCAAATATCCAAATTTTATGATATACACAATAATTATTACAAAATATTATGTGTGACTCTATATTTTTAGTTAGAATCATAAATACCTATAATTGGCTAGTTATAATGTTATATTATCTAGTAAAATTTCCACTCCATAAGACTAAAAAAATATTACTTTATTAAAATTATTATTACACATTAATTTATATTTATAAACCATTAAGAATTTGTTTTTATTGAAAATACATTGTATACATTGGTGGTACGAACGATCCATATTTTTGAGAAATGTTTAAGAAAATAATAATTGAGAAATAATAAATATTTTGATTCCATACATTTATAATATTTGGAATATTATAAGAATATTAAATTATTACTATTATAATTATGGATATATATGGGGGAAGGGAAGTGTGGAAATAATATTTTATGAATGGGATCTTGTGACCATGTATTTGGAGCACTGATTCTCTTGTACATGCAATTGTGATTAATTCCACATATGACGCTTATTGTGATGTAATGTTTAAGTTTTTCATAGTTTTTTACTATATTCTTGTAATATTATATTATTAACACTTTGTATTTTGAATATGTTTATTAGTTTGATAAAATTCCGTTAGATTTTTATGTGGTTTACATATTGGATTTTCAAGGATGTTGATGATAGAAGATGATCATAATTCAATGAGTTAATGATTCTTCAATATATAAGTGTTTATTTAGAAGATGTGTGTTGAATATTGTAGAATCTTATTTTTAATTTATATTAAATTATGTTCCATTATGTCTCTATATATCAAAAAATATGGCTGAGTCTACAAGTTTCCTTGGTTGACTCATTGATAAGATTCATGAAAGGGTACACAAATTTTTTTTGGTTGAAAGTCATTTAATCCCACAGAATTTTTTTTGAACATTAATAACTCTTTGGTAAATATATAATCACATGCATTATGGAGAGAAAGGTATATTTTGTGACCCATTTTAATAATCAAGGATTTTTCTGTTTGCTTCATTGTGACATGTTCCCCAAGGGATGGATATTTCACAAAAACACAGTCCAAAAGAATTTTCCACCTGAATAAAATTTTAAATAATTTTATAGATGAAATATACATGATTTAAAAGAATTTCATGATACACATATATATGTCATATATATACATATTAGAGTATTTTTTTGAATTTATTCTTGAAAATTTACACGTATGATTTGAATAGATCTTAACATATCTAAAATAATTTAACATAGAAAAATATATTGAAAATTATGTTTAAGAATCAAGTTAAATAGAGAAAAATGTGTTATTATATAACATTATGATAGATATTTTGAGAATATTATAGATTCTATAAAATACTAAATCAAAAGTGGTGTCTTTAGAATTGTGTAGTTATTTTGGTTAGAGAATATCACAGTGAAAAATAGATCACCACACCATGAGAAGTTAAGGTAGTAGATGAAATAAATATTATATTGATCAATAATTCCATAATAGTATTGACCATGAAAAAAACATTCAAGTTTGAGATTAATTTTTTTAGGATAATTAAATCAAGACGTGGATGATGATGACCATGAAATAAAATGATTGAGTTAATATTCCACATAAATAAGTGTAATTGGACATGAGAGAAATCATACCATTGATGTTTCAATAATTATATAATGATAATGATAGAATGATTAGTTACTAATACATAGGAAATATGAATCATTGAATAAATATGAGGTAAATATAATCATTCAATAGTTGTGTGGATTATGTAGTGTGCAGTTTGTTTAGGAATAAAAAAATAAGTCAACTGCACCATGGAGACCATAAGAGAGAATTTTATAGAGTGATAGTTATTAAGACATGTGGTCTTGATCCATAATAAAATGTTTGATTTTTCATAATTTGTTGATATAAATATGACCATTTCATATTTATTGAAAAATAACCATCATTATTATATCTGTCGGAATTTTATGGGTTATTGGTTTTGGAAGTATCCATACTATCATGCCACAATAAGAGGTTTCATGCCACAATACTCTATGTGTCCATAACTCTATAAATATATATTCTAGAATTTAAATATTCACTATTAAAGGAAGATTATGTTTCAAAAGATTATTAGGAGACTGTAAGAGGAGACAAAAATATGACACCACAAGCTATATGATTACATTATCAGTCAAAAGAAGATATTATGGATTTGATGATAGATTTAAATAGATATTTATGATAGGTTATTTAGATCTATATTTTGACCAAATCAAGTGTTGTAAGGGAATATATCATGACACAAAATGATAAATTGAAAAATGATTTTTAGAATGATGGAAAAATATAGTTAATTCAATAATATCCTTAAACCATATGTCTTATATATTAATGATGAAGCATGCACTAATAAAAGAAAACACTAGCAGATAGTTGGATTACTATGAATCTAAAATTAATATATATATAAATATTAGATAAAGGTAAATAGATTTGGGAATCATGGATTAATTAATATTTCCAATGAAGATATATGTTATGCCACATTTCATCAATGTTTGTGAAAATTAGGGGAAATTTTGAACCTTAGGTACTGGGTGTATTCTAGGAAAATGATATATTTTCGTATAATATGATGTTGGAAATTTTTCCACCAATTATGTTGGTCTTGTAATTGGTTGATTACCCTTGGATGTATGTTCAGTGGAAATCCAAGCTATTCGAATTTTTATAGAATATTTAATAATTAATTAATTAAATATAAATCTATTCACTAGTTTTTGTTTGGAGAAATATTATAAATGGAGTCTCAGATTGAGATTCTCTCCTCATAGATTACTATAGAATGGTGGGTTTTGATTAGGTGGGGGAATAACCTAACATCAGGTACTGATTCCCAGCTCATTACAATTTTCCATTCTTTTTCTTTTTCTTTTTTCTACATTTTTTTTAATTTTCCTTTCCAGTGTTTAACTATTATATACAAAAGAATTCACAAGGGTTCTTGGATTCATACTATCTAGAGAGGGTGATATAGATAATAGGGTGAGGGAGTGGGAGGATGCACTATGAAGGGTACTTCAGAAGCCCATATCGGAGTGCAGTAGTTGTGGGTGGCAGAGTCATCATGAAGCGTTAGTTATTTCTTCCAAAAAATAGGACTATATTTGTGTTTTTTTTCATAAATACACAACTTTTTTAATGTTTTAAATCATTGAATGGATTTTTGGGGACCCATTTAGAGTTTATCATTTCTTTTGGGGATAAATTCATAGATTTTATCCATTTTAGTGGTTTTCTCTTTAGGAATACGTGGTGAACAAACATAGTGTGTTTTTTTTATTTTGTGGAAGATGATATATTTGGGACTAAACACCATGTTCAATTTGTATACTACATACAGTATTACTCAGGGTATGATGGGAATTATGGATTTGTAGGACACATGATTATATCTCGTGTGAGGTACATAGACTCTTTCCATATAATGTGCTTAGACCAACCCCATTTGGGGGAAGGGGTACTTGGTTGAGTACATGACTGTGCACCCCATTTGGTTACATACTATGAATAGGGTGGTACAAACCATATAGTCTAGTTATTTATATTCCAACAAGGGTTTTGGTATACATGTATGTACCCATGTGGGGTCACATTCCATGTACTATAAGAAACATGTCATGTAATTTAGACAAGTACAAGATGAGTAGACCTGGGTACATGACCAAGGATGTCCTATGTGGGTAGACATCATATACCTTTTCATACCGTGTATTTTTCTCATGTTTTTTTACCTTGTGTGAGAATTGGACTTGTGAGTAGTCCTTTATGAGTTTATTTATCCATGTAGATCACAATAGTGGAATAATTTTAAAATTTAGAGGCTATCTTGTTGGTGAATTGGGAATGTCCAACATTTAAATGGTTTTTTCCTTGAGGTTTGGTTACAAAATCATGTTGGGGATTGGGTTGTGAGCTGCGAGGTCCAAGTGGGGGTTGTGAGCATAGTGATTGGCATGGTTATGGTTTTCCATATAGATTTATGTTAGGTTCATATGAAGGATTCCTAAAGGGGAGGTCATATAGAATCTCTAAAGAGATCTTTTTTTCCTCTTCTTGACTATATTGGTTCCTCAAGGTTAGAGTAGTTGATTTTTGGATTTCATGATTGAGGATCATAGTGGTTGGTTCCTTTAGGATAGATTTACTCATATAGTTGGAAGTTATGGTCATTTTCTATTGAGATGTTGAGATGAGTATGAGGGACTTTTGTGGATTCCCTTATGGGATCATTATTGAATGATTAATCAGTAGTTTCCATTACCGGTGGTTGATAATGCACTTTTTTCATGATGTCTTGTTTTATGGAGCCCTTATAGGGTCTTTCTTTTGAGGTGGTCATGAATTCCATTGGAACTACGAGGTTATTTTTATTTAATTTTGGATTTCCTTGTGATGAATTTGTTTATAAAGGATTAGTAAGAGCCCATTGAGGTTCTTTTGGGTTGTTTATTTTCTGGGTATGACATGTTATTTTTTCAGAGCTAGATGAACCCATTATATAGAATCCTTCTCATGATTTGTACTTTCATTTTTTAAGTATATATTAATGGATGTAGATTGTGATTGTGAGTGAAATAGGGGAGTTCCTTGTTTCACTTATCCATTGATCCATGACCCAAAGAACAGTGGGAGTCCTGACTTTTTATTAGCTCTGAGGTGGGTCATTGAGTGCCATTTTTGACTATTTTTTTATATTGATGTCCTGGTTGTTGAGAGAGAGCCTTTTAATTTTTGGATAATAGTTGATCAGTGCATATCATTTATATTAGTGGATTTTAGTATTGAGGTTGGATCATATCACTTTTATTTAGAATTGTTTCATGTTGTTTGAGGCATTTTATGATAAGCACTGTGGTTTGATTTGGAGACCATTGGGATTTCATGGATTAGGTTTTGGCTTGGAGTATTGGTATGGTTCCCTAATCTGATATTTTATATTATTATATGGTTTATGGAAATAATATTTTTTTAAGGGTGAACCCCCTATCTAGTTGACTGTAACCCTTATCTATAGTGCCTTTGGGGTCATGATGTGTTGATGCACTCAGGAAGTGGGTTTTTTATACCATGGAAGTCATTGTGCTTTAGATGTTGTGGATTTCATGCATAGAAACCATGGATATAAAAACATGTATATTAATTAAATTTAGATTAATATTATACACATTATAGATGTACTTTCCTATGGAAATTGATAGTGTAGAGTCTTTGGAAATATGGAACAAATTCTTTAAACTTGGTGAGAAATCACTAATGTTTCCCACAATTACCTTCCCCATTATTATGTCTACTAAAAACCTTTCTTCACACCATAGGGAATAGAAACATAAGAAAAGGAGATATCAGAATCTTAGTAATGGTAAATTAAGGAGATACATAAGAATAACATAAACATATGGGTAATATAACATTAAAATAACATTTGAAGATCGTACCAAATATATCATGGATCATATCCATTAGTCATGGAAAAAAGATTGCTAGTTCATAATACATGAATCATATGGGTGAAAATCCTCAAAAATAAACAATTTACTATATGTTCATGTCATATAAGTGTGGCGACATCATAAATATAGAAAAACTTTTAATCTATCAAATATAACTACTAATACTTTCAATATTTTGGATCAATGCACACCTGATTAACATAATGGACATAAACACATATGTTCCCCAATATGTATCAGGACACACCTATTTCCAATAGATGATAAAGACAAACCTATTTCCTATTGTGTTTCAGAACACACTTATTTTCCATTTTGTATCATGGCCATCGACTTGTTTCCCAACTTTATCTGATGAGATATAAATATTTTTCAAATGCAATGGAGGGATATATAGGCCCCAATATTAACATATTGAAATCGTAAATACGTATTCTAGAAGATCATAAACACTCATCATATCATAACCCAAAAAATGAAATGGGTATCATAAACATTCTATCATATCATATAATATGTAAAAGATACATTTTTTCATAACCATTTCATCGTAGAATAACTCATGAAGGGAAGCACGATTCTTAATCGTATTATAATTATATAACCTGGGGAAGAGAAACAGGGCTCATAAAAAACATGACATCTTACAATTAGAATATTTAGAGAAAAAAATAGAATGGGGACCTTAAAAAATCCCTAGAAATTCATAAACTATATCCAAGTATTATATCTTAGTTGGAGAAAGATTTTGAAATATAAAATGGAGCATTTCATAAGGAAAATAACTTATCCGTGAAAATCACATCTTATGAAACAAAAGAGCATCAATCATTTTTTCTTTGAAAATAAGTTTCAAAACATATAAATTAAATTTAAAAATCATTTAAATACATTCATGAGTAATACATCCTTTTTACAACAAAAAACAATTTATAAATCCCAAAATATTTTTAATGACATATTCATTTAAAATATCTTTAAAAACACATAAAAGATATTTTGAGAACCATTTTTAAAACCTTTTAAAAAAATAAAAATAAAATTAACTTTTTTGAATAAAAATTAACTGAATTAGTAAAATAAAATAAATTTTTAAAATTTTATAAACCATTTCTTTAATGAATCAAATTTTCAACCAAAGAAGGAAATGTGGTTAGATTTCTTAAAAAACCATCATAATTATATTATTTAACAAAGAGTGTAAAATGATAAAAATAAATTATTTTTTCATGAAAAACTAGTTTAGAATAAAAGTCATAAGAATTATCCTGATATGGATCATAAGATTTCATCAATGTGTTCATAGTCAAAATTAATCCTGATAAATGATGATATTGTGGCAATAAAATCTTACTACCTTGAAAACACTGAATCCTAATCCCTATGAAATAATCAAATTTCATGAATAATAATATATATTTAAAAAAAATATTCACGATATATTATTTAAAATTTCAAATATAGACCAAGTAAAAAAATATATGTGCATAACAAAACATATGTCTCAATAAAGGAAAGTTGAGAAAAAAAACCCTTACTGATTTCGTAACTTTTGTACAATAAAACTACATGAAATAGATATGATGAAATGGATATTTAAATACAAATAACTTATAGAAAAATATTCATAAAATAATTTAATATGATATATATATTCAACAAAAATTAAACTAGTGGTGAATATAAAAATATTATCTCATAAATAAAAGTTAGATTAAAAATCCCCTTACCACATGAGTAACTTTTGAACATTGAGATATGATAAAAAATAACACCAATTTAAACTTTAAATAATTGGAAATCAATTAAACTCATTATATGACATTTTATATGTCAGTATATACACCCCACAACAATAGTAAGTGGTGAATATGACATATATCTCATGAAAATAACAGTGAGACAAAAAAACCCTTACCTTATGTTTTTAATTTATTTTCACATATTGAAACCTCATGTATAATTTATATTAGTTTACTATAAATATAAAAAAGAACCATATTATTATATACCATACCATATATGATTTTATAATGACATTATATTACCTATTTATTAACTATTCCATGTTAATTCTATGTTATAACTAATAACCACGTTGTTTTTCTTATATGTTTTGACTTATTATTCTTGATTTATTTACATAGATCATGATATAATTATTTAAATATTGTTTAAAATTATATAAATATAAAATATATTCATTATATAAATATTTAAAATAATATATAAAAAATTTAAATATGAAATGGAATATACCGTTCATGAAGATGATAGGCCGTATGTACACATGAATGTTATTTTTATTTTCTTTTCATATTTAATGAAATAAATTCAATGAAATATATGTATATATATATTATCAATATATTAAAATTATTATTTCATATATATCATATAAATTTACTAAACCAATCCTTAATACATTCCATGTAATGTGTGAATGAATCTTGTCTCTTTGAGGAGGAGGAAGTCACACATCCACAAACGAAGTTATTTTATTCCCAATAAATGAAATGAATGAAGGAAGGTGTTATATAATAATTCAAAATAAATAAATAAAACATAAATAAAAAATTCATATAAAAATGAATTTGAATCATTATTTATATCCTTGAGAGGTGGTAATTGAAGAATAAATGACATCAGTTTGTATGGCAATAGTAGGACATAAAATGAACAATGATTGTGTATCTCATTGGATGGAATTATGTGTAGGTTTCGGTAGAAACATTAACCTAAACAATTATAACTATATTTAGTACACTTATGTTATTAATTTATCTTGGAATAAGAATAATTTAAGTAGTTTTAGAAAGAAACAAAAAAAATGATTTTTGAAGAATAATACCTTATTTTCAGGTAACTCTTTTTGGTTTGCACCCAAGGACATAAATGTATATTTTTATTCCCAAATTTGGGATTATATTATGATATGTTTTATATTTGGGGTTGATGTAGGAATATTTTTTAATGATCAAAAAGGTATTGAGATATGTGAATAAGTGAGTAGTTTGAGTGGATTTTTATAGTTAGTGAGTGGAAATATCATAAATATATAAAGATAAAAAATATTGAGAGGTTTCCCTAACATAGTATGATTTAAAAATTAATACGTATGATATAAATATTATATATAGTTGAAATAAACTTACAACACCAAAGAAATACTATTTTTAATATTTTTTCCGTGTTTATTATGTTTTCTTATTTTTCTTAAATTTGGAAGCCTGTTTTATAACCCATGTAATTCATCCATTAAGAATGACATAAACTGATTATTATTAGAAAATTAATGCCTTGTGATTATATAATACAACTCAAAATTAATAAAATATAAATCCCATATGTGATGGAAATTAATATTAATTTGAATGCATGCAATTTACAAAAAACCTCCTTTAAACATAACTTTGTTAACAATGTTTTTAGTATTTATGGGTAAACATGTTCATTATAAAAGAACAACTAGACCATTAATGGACCATATTTAATATTTATTAACACTTTAATATAACTTATATGAAGATAAATTTTTTAATAATTTTAATTTTTTAAATAAAATATAATTTATTTTATTTAATTAATAACTAAATAATAGATGAATTGGTATTTATTGATAATTCATTGTAATTATATCATCTATAAGAATTAAATATAAATTATTATGATAAAAAATATTTTATCTTATAAAACCATATTTATATCCAATTCTATGTATCTTCTTCTTACACCACATCTTTATAAGTGTTAAAGGAAACGAAGGTCCCCTTTTACATTTTCCTTACTTAACTTATAATATAGTTTAATTTCATGGAAATGTTTCTAAATAACTAATAATAATAGAGACTATGGTGGGGATATTATAAATGTTTCTATAAAATTTGTGTTGGACAAGTTTTGGGTCATTTACATTTCTTATATTCTAATTTTATTCATTCAGTAAGCTTGATATTACCTTTATCATTATAATCAATTTGTATTGTTTCACGAACCATTTTTTTTCAAAAAATTACATTGATAATATTATACCAAAAAATTATAAATTATTTCTTATATGTATAATCCTATTTCCAAATTAAATTAATTAATGTGGCTAACACT
>CAUJRU010002713.1:0-67312 GCA_963277665.1 Viscum album
CCCTCATACTCTAAATTACTGGATAAAATAGTAAGAGTTAAAAGGGGATAAAAATTATAAGGACTAAAAAAATATTTAAACATGTATAATTTTCATTTAATGATTATATTGGCACCCATTATCATACTATCCTATAAATAAATAAATTTTTTCCCATTATGAATGTAACATGAATTTATATTAATTTAAACCTTTTATAAATTTTATGAGTGTTATCACCTCCCATGTAGAGGGGAATCCATTCATGTCAATTCTTTAAACTAAAAAAACCATTTAGTTCAGCCAGTAACTGCAAAAAAACTTCTAATAATACCTACCCACATCATGGAGGCGTTATTATAGGAATAACCTCCTCTTTAAAGGTGCAAAGGTTTAACAAAATATGATTATATGAAGGAAAGGTATTTTTTCTTAATGTGTTACTATTTTACTTTTTCTTACACTTAATTCAAATATCCTTCAAAAAAGTTGACATAATAACTCTAGTATCCTAAATATACTAATATTATATTATGATAACATCATAACCAAAATCCATCTCTTATTCTATCAAATGGAAAATAAATTAATCATTTGTGTGTGCCGGTGAATCACCACCACCACGAACCGATATGATTCATTTTCCATTACCATCTCTCATAACTAGTTATCATGATATAATTAATGTTCATATGTGACATTAATGACATAATTATAATTACAATGTAATTATTTATTGATTATTTTCTTAATATCATGGAATATAAAAATGATAATTTCATTCGTGGAGATGAGTGAACTTTAACCTTGAAGAAGTGATATGAGTCGTTTTTAGTTACCACATCACGTGGATAATATGCATAAGTATATTTAACCAACTAATATGATATTAATTATTTTATTAAGATTATATAGACATAAATTAATACTTAAATAATTTTCAAAATGATCACTGGGAAATTGAAATGTTACTCATGCGTAGGTACAACATATCATCTCTATGATTGTAATGTAGTTCATTATTCATAATCATAATTCATGGATGGATTTAAAAGTATAATAGATATATTAATGTTATTAACATGTAATGAATATTATCTTAGATATTATGGACTTATGACCCATGGAATTTTGAAATCATACCATGTTTATTTTTGACTCAAGTACCAAATGTCGACAAAATGTCTGATATGAACTTAAATAAATATGAAATTATTATAAAATTAAAATAAGTGATATAAAATGAATAATAAATATGAAAAATTTTCTCAAGAATTTAAATAATTATCCTAAGTTTATTATTCATGAATATAAATAATATACATGATGAATCAAACTTGAGGTATAGGATTTCATCCACATCTCCTTTTGTTAAGGAATTTCATAATGAGATAAACCTTTATATTTAATAAACTGTATACAAATCTCCATTAAAAAATCATGTCAATATTTTTAAAAATTATCAGGTTATTTAATGTTTTATTAAATATGAATTTGATTTATGATTTAAATTCTCAAAGTGGTATGAGATTCTTTTAATGGTTAAAGTTTTATTTGTCAAAAAACATTTCTCCCTATAAATATTCTTGATACTATTTTATATATTTATTATATGGATAAAAGAATATTTTTGAGAAAATTTTATTCCTATTTTTTATTTCATTAAAATTAATCCAAATGTACTATTTTTTAAAAAAATTTACGGATTTTTTTTGAAAAATGGAAAAAGAATCTTCTTTTTAACGTATAAAACGACAACAACTTCATTGTAGTTGTGAAGATTGTTTTATATTTCTTTTCATAAACACACCAACATGTTTTTTTAAATAAAAAAATCACTTATTACCTTTTTTGGGTTTTGTATTGAAATTATTTTTTTAAATGGAATTATTACTAAAATATTATGAAATGATATATTTTTATTTCAAATGAATTTTTTTGAGTGAAATGTTTTAAATTGAAATATTTTAAATGTTATTATTATAAAATGATACTTGAACATTTATTGTTTGTCTACATGATAAATGAAATACGAGTGGTTCTGTGATAAAACATGAATGGTTGATTACGTTATAACCTCCAATGCATTGAGTTTGGAAGCTGGCTATACAGATATTCCATTTTTTAATAGTGATATGTATGGAATTCGACCACATGGTTATTCCATTTAAGTGTGATTATTTTCCATGTTACTGATATATGCTATATTTTATTTATATTATATTTATGGTAATATTTTGATTCAAAAAAAGTATAAGCAATGAAAATTTATTAAAGAAAATTATTTACTTCTTCTTAAGGGTGAAAGGTATTACTTTATTATTAATTATCCATGTGCTTTCATGCTTTCACAAGACTATCAGTTTTATATCATTGTATACCCCTTACTAATATTTTTATGATCATCACAATTTTTAAAAGAAATATGATTTAAGTGATAATAATGTCACGGATGGGATCATAGAAAAGTTATGATTGTTAAACATGAATGGAAACCATGTTTCTCATTAAAAGTTTTTGTTTTGGGAAATAAATGGATATTGTTTAATGTTTCCACGTTGTATTTATATTTTTTTGAAATGTATTAGTTATGGGTTTATTCTCTAGAATATTAATCATGAAAATATACTCAATGTAAAATAATGTATAATTATTTAATTATATCAATATTATATGATGTTTATGTAAGGGTACTCATATTTTTTTACCAAAGGTTAGTTAGGATAAATTTAGAGGTTAGGGTGTTATTTAATAATTAGTTATAGGTTTATAAAACAATGATAGATAGATTGGTATAATAGTTTGTTGACGCTCCTTTCCGTCACAGAGTCTAACGACTGAAAAAAAGGAAATACCTTAGTCCAAAGTGATTCATCCTTTGAAGAAACATCAAAAATCGACAATGGGATGAACAAGGAGAACATTGCCCATAGGCCGCGCAAGTTCCCTCATGGTCGTGCAAGTACACTTGCGTTCCGCCTAGTGGTCGTGCAAGTACTTTCGCGCTACCTAGTGGTCGTGCAAGTCTACTTGCGCGACGCCTTATGGTCGTGCAAGTGACTTGCGCGACCTAAGTGGTAACCACCCGGTAACAGCCCAGGGGCTTCTTTTGCCTATAAATAGACCCTGTGGGCCCCCCATTTGGGAGATCTTTTTCCAGAAACTCGTATTGAAGCTCCTGACACCCAAGTCTCTTCTCAAAGCTTCCAGAACACTTCTAAGGTAATTTCTTACCTAGAACGGAAGATCTAAAGAGAGGGAGGAAGGCCTAAGTGTTGAAACCCATCAACACTTGCACGCCTGAATGGCCAGCCCTTAAGGGAACTGGTCATACTTGCGCGCCGCCTTATTCCTTCAATAGAATTTGCACGTCCCTTTTCTGGAAGAACCTCAAGGGGATTCTAAGGGGTTTAAAAAGGAGTCTCTCAAGTATTTCAATTCCGATTGAAAATCGCGCAAGTACACCATGTGTCGCGCAAGGTATACCTGCACGACTAATAATTGTGCGCCCACGCAAGACTTGCGCGCCTTTCAAGACATGCGCGCCCCTACCTTTCTGGGTGCCCATCTTGCCCATTTTACCCCTCTTAAGCCATTTCACATTTCCTATTCAAGATTCAGTCTCCAAGATACTCTTCAAAGCCATTTATGGCATGATTTCTTGATTTGACTTCCTTATCTGAAAGGAATTCGGTGGAATATCTCTCAAAAACTAGTGATTTATACATCTTTATGTCACCAAAGATTGAGAGTTCGTTCATTCATCCTCATCCTTTAAGATGATTGAATCCTTAACCTGGGTCTCCTTTTCAGGAATAATCCCCAGTTATAAATCCTTTAATCTGGGCATCCTCCTCAGGAGTAAGCCCCAAACCGTAATTCCTTAAACTTGGGCATCCTCCTCAGGTGTAAGCCCCAATAATAATCCTTTAACTTGGGCATCCTCCTCAGGAGTAATCCCCAATCTCAAATATGGGCATCCTTTTTAGGAGCAAGTCCCAGTCATAATCTTGGGCTTCCTTTTTTAGGAGTAAGCCCCAAGTCCCCTAATATGGGCATCCTTTTTAGGAGCAAGTCCCAGTCATAATCTTGGGATTCCTTTTTTAGCAGTAAGCCCCAAGTCCCCTAACCTGGGCATCCTTTTTTAGGAGTAAGTCCCAGTCATAATCTTGGGCATCCTCTTCAGGAGTGAACCCCAAGTCCCTTAATTTCTCTTAACCAGTCCTAAATTACGTTTGATATGGGGTTCCTTCTCAGGAGTAAAACCCAATTATCAATCCTCTCCTAATTTGGGTTTCCTTCTCAGGAATAAGTCCCAAGTTAGAGTATTCAAATCTCCATAAAGCACATATACCTTTATGGACCCTGTTCCTGTATTTTCTCCCTAAAAGTAAATCCTAAACCTTCATCTATTTGGGCAGTCATACATACATAAGCCCCAAACAATTTCTTATGATTTCATCTTTCATGGAACAATTGTCTAATTTTTTTACCAATACCTCTTGTTTCTCACACTGAGCATGACTCACGTGAGCTTAGAGTGTAAAAGTAATTATCACATTCTTCTTTGAGCCATCAATCATAAACATCATACTCCATTACTCGAACTACGTGGGTTCTGATTCCTTTTCCAAAACAAAGGATACGTAGGTAGCCCATTTTTTGGGTTCGATCCCAACTTTGAAATAATCCATGTCCTTCTGAATGACGATAAACTTCAAGTTCCCCATTGAGTGTCTTTAAAACCATCCTGGTCATCATAATGACCAAGAGACTTTTATATAAATGTTTTGAAGGATACCATTGACCAAGAATATCTAAACAGATATAGATGATTCTCTATTGATGAAGAACCTCGAATACATATAAAAGATTCTATAAATTTCATGCATATTTAATCATTGATTGTTAAAACTAAAGGAAAGCACATTTTATACTTGGTAATGTAATAAGGATTCATGAACATAACTTAAATCTATAAAGAGAGTCCCGGAGTAGACAATAATTCCCCTAAAAGGTGTGATGAGTCTGACCTCCCATCCTCTCGACCAATGAAAATTCCTAAGCCTAATCATTCCACATGCTAATGAGCACCTACCTTTGGAAAGTAGGTCCAAACGGATGTGGAATCAGTGGATGTTTCCGGTTCTATGAACAAACCCGCTAGAAACCGATCGGAACGTTTGAATCTCCCGTCCAGGAGGTCATCCCCGAAATTCGTGCGAAACAAAAAATGGTGAACCTGACGTAAATCCTTAACCAAGTTAAAGTGATGTTCTTCTTATTTTTTAGGCCCCTTGGGCCAACAAATCAATCATTGAAATAAGCTCATCCAAAAGATTCAGTGGCCAGATTCATCTTGATTATGTCTGTTATATGGAACAGGCACTCTTTTCTCAAGATCTTCTGCAAAATGGATTTTCTTAAATTCACCCCTGTGAATACTGCTGTTGTGAACACCTCTACTGTGAGGTCTGCTGCTGTGAAAACCAATGCTGCTACTTCTTCTGGAACGTCATCCACTCTAAGGATGACATCACCAACCCAGCATCTTCAACGCTGGGTTTCTAATGCACTGGTTAAGGAGTACCGTCGCAACGGTACTATCCCAACTCTGGAGGCCGCTCGTCAAGCCCTCCAAGTTAACAACTCTACCTGGTCATCCGGACAATGGCGACCAGCGATCAAGAAGCAGGCGGTGCTAACTACCGTCTCCAACCGTTTCGGGTCGTTATCCCCGGAACGCAATTTCCATTCACTCCCTTACTCTGAGGAAGTGAATGAGCAGGTCCCGCAGGACCTTAATTCAAAAAGACAGGAGTCCTTCTCAAGGGCTCCCATCAAAAATCGCCACCAGACTCGTGCGGTAGTGCGCCCTCAACATGATGAGGGTACCGACTCCATGCATTCAGCTCAGGTTCCTCGAACCCGAGCAGGCAAGATGAACCGCCAGAGACGGAATCCGGTTAACAATGGGCAGGTTGTCATCCCTGCCATCTCTGGAGAAGTCCACCAACCTAACTTGGTGGAAAACAATGAGCATGCACACACACCTGCCCGTTTTAATTCCGCTGTCCAGCAGACTCGTCTGGCAGCATCAAGCCAATACCGCCAGGAAATTCCGGAGGAGTACTATAGGCAGGAACATGCACCTGCTTATGCATCACATGTTAGTCAGCAGGATCGTCTGACTACATATGATGGATCTGATCAACCGCGTTTGGCGAAGTGTAATCAGCAGGCACATACACCTGCTAATACTAATCAAGCCTACCAACAGTCTCTCTTTGTAGCTCACGGAGAAGTCAGTCGGAAAGCCCCGACGACAAACAGGAGGCAGACTCAACTCTCTGCCTCCACACTTGAGTACTATCAGTATTCACTGACAGGAAAAGGAGGACAAGAGCATGCACATACACCTACTACAAACCCGGAATGGACGTATATTCCCCTTCCGGCAGATGAAGTCACCAAACATATTTTATCAATGGTGAAAGAGCAGAAGAAAATTCCTGCTCATATTCTGGATGCTTTCCAGGATATCATAACAACTTCAGCATCATCTCAGGGATAGACACATAAATCTATCCCTAGCAGTGGAGTGACACATCAACGATTCACTCCGGAACAGACACAAACATCCGTTCCAGTCCAAGAGGGTTATGGGGAATACTCCCCCATATCATATGGACAACCAAGTCAGGCACATACACCTGATTTGAGTGGAAATCGTCAGCCTAACCTGACCATATTTCCTGATCAGGCACATACACCTGCTCAGAGTAACCACTTTCATCAACAAGTGGTTTCTAAAGTGAGTATGAAGGCATCTAAGAAAAAGATCCACCCAGCACAGTCAGGAGATCAAAGGCCAATCTGCAACTAGGCCTTGCTCAATGCTGGAGTTCTTGAAGCCCTCATACATTTATCTGTCGGAATTCATGATTCTACTCCCTCAGTTCCAAATAACGGGAACATTAATTTTGAAGGTCTTCAACAGACACTTCTTCATGAAGGCTTGCTTCATGAATGTTCGGTCAATCTTGAAGTTTCTTCTTCAGATGAGAGCCACAGGAACCCTCTGTGTGGTCAAAAGACTAAGGAGCAAGAGATCGCATCTTTTGCTGTAACCCATTATGGTGGTCCTCCCCATGATGATGAACTTCACTGCGAAAGTCCTCTCCGCAGTAGTGATTCACATTGCCTGGAAAATACTCAAGTGGATAATGTAGTGTCGAGAAATCCCTCTTATCTTGAGGAACATGCAAATGCGAAACCAGTCATGTCTGATGCTTTATCGCTAACAAGTGAAATACTTTCTCAATCAGAAGATAGCACAGGATGTAGGTCATTCTCCGAACCACCCCTAAGTCATGCATCTTCTAGTTTGATCAATGATCTCTCTACCAATCTTGTTGAATCCGATGAAGCAACAAGGAAACACCAACTCTGGTCAAAACAGGTAGAAGAATCTTCATTTAATGATAAAGAGGAAATGTTGAACATGAGAAAAAAACTGGCAAAAGGTGAAATACCAGTCATGTTTTGGCCTTTGGCTGACTCCCAGTACGACATTCCAAAGATGTTGACGGATGATGGAATCCATGATGTTCATCTCAACTTGTGGAAAACTCTTTGTCAATTAAAGAAGAAGTTATTATCTTTTGATGAATATGAAAATCATCTTAAGATAATAGAAGGGCTACAACGTCAGATTGATTTGGCATCTCTATCAGTCTCTCGGTATCCGAAGGCTGAAAAGCAACAGAGAACCCATCAACGTTAATGCCTTGGCACATTAAGAAAATTGCGTCAGTTAATTGCCATTGCTCCATCTGGTGTTCATATCTGAGGATGGTGTGTTCACGGAGCACTACATTTCACAGTTCTTTCCAGCCAGCAAAGCCCACCGAAAATGGTTTCATGCAATGTTATTGCCAATGGCCGGCCATAGTCAATGGTCTTTGTTCATAATCAAAATCTTTCTCAAGAATCGGCTTCAACTAGTTCCTCTAAAAATCAAGTATATAGAGAAAAAGTTGTTGAATTTCTCCTACATCAAGCAGGCGAGAATATTGCACAAGCCTCTCGTCTGGAGCAAACACGTCATCAAATGACAGAAGTTTCGGAAATCATCCAACGGTCTGTTGAACCAGGGGATAAAAGTGGATACAGGTTAATGCATCCAGCTAATTTCCGAACTAAGATTCGTAAGATCAAGAGAGATTTTAAGAAGATCTCAGACATAGCATGTCAAGAGACACCCCAGCTTGTTAGACTGGGGACTTCTCTAAACCAACCCTCAGAGTCAACAAATGGGATTCGAGGAGTTGAGCGGAAGCAGTAGGAACATCCCCAGTCCACCGGACTGGGGACTTTTTCAAATCCTCAATCCCTCCCTCAGAGAAAGTCAGTATTCTCTCGATTAGGGAATAAGAATCAAGAGGAACGAAGAGCCAAGCTATCAGGAGATTCTCTCCAAGTGATGGTTCTCCAAGAAATTCCTGAGGGATCAAGTCAACGGAATGCCATGTCTCATCATGGACATGGAAGAAGAAAATATCACAGAAATGCTGATAGAAAGGATTCCATGCAATATGCATCCATTAATGTCATCAATGTTGTCGCTGCTGATTAACCAGATGAGGCTCAATCAGTGGGATCAGATGAAGAGATTCCTACTCAAGAAGTTGCGCACACAGACCTAAATGAAGAAGGTGTCCGCACACGTAATCAAAGGCTTACCCAAAATCTGGGTATTCCTTCAAGTAACCCACTTCCCCCTCTCCGAAAAGGATCCAATAAGGGGAATGGAATGAATCAGGTTACTTCTCACCCTTACTCTGAAGGAGGTCAATCGCTCTCATTAGAGCAAAGGTTTGCACAACAGGAGGAAGAAATGAAAGAATTAAGAAGGTTGAATGCAGAACTACTTCAGAGTAGTCTTCTTCTTAAGAATGATGATGTCCGACAGCCAAAAAATTTGTTGTAACTACTGAGATGGATCAGGAATATCCTCCTTTATCAGTACACCCTCAGAGATCTAATCCTACGGGTCAAACGCAACAACGGTTTCCAGCACTACCATTAGTTGCAGCACCAACCACCACGTCTGTCCAAGCTCCATTCATTGCACCTACCCAAAACCAAGTTCAACCTGATGTTTCTCAAAAGTTAATAACTACTATTGAGTCATTAACAGCTCGGTTAGAAACTATGGAAGGGAAACGGGCGCAAGTTCAACCTGAAAAGAAAGTTTACCCTGAATGGGTAGATTCAATTTCTCCTCCATCCAGTTTTGGAAACCCTGTTTTCCCTACTTTCAATGGATCAGGCGACCCCGAACAACATTTGACGCATTACGTGTCTTGTTGTGATCCTATGATGGGAACTCCAGTGCAGCAAGAAGTAGTGAAACTCAGATGCTTCGTGTGAACCTTACAAGGACCAACTTTTTTCTAGTATACAAGCTTGCAATCCTGGTCAATCATCGGATGGGAGGATCTTCGTCAAAAATTCCTTCTTCAGTTCAGCTCAACTTTTCCAAAAACGACAGTTTTCGATCTTACAAACTGCAAGCAAAGTGAGAATGAAAGAGTCTCTGATTTCATTGCTCGTTGGAAGGGATTAACGTATTCCCTGAGTTTAGCACTCCCTCAGGAGGAACTGTTGCCAATCTGTGTGGAAAATTTGTGTGACAAATTACGCACGCCATTGATCCCTGTGAAATACACAGGAGGGTTTCGAGACCTTACTTCAATCGCTCAACAGATTAAAGATTCCCTTATATAGGCTAAGGTTAAATCTCGTATAATTCCATCAGCTCCAGGAAGGAGAATGGGTAAAGAGGAAACTGCTACAGTTATGCTTAAACAAGCACCTGTACCTATTTCTACTTCAAAACCTTCATCTTCTCGAAGGGCTCCACCTCCTGAACACCAACAACAAAGGTTGTTTCGTCCAAATGATCAAAAAGATCAATGACGAAAACAATTTGAGGATTTGAAGAGTAAAACATACTCTTTTCAAAGTGAGCAAGTTCCTGGTTACTTCATTTCAACTTTGGAAAATAATTTGGTTCAATTACCAGTGCCCAAGAGGCCAAACAAGGAAGGAGATGAAGACCGTCCCAATTACTGTCTCTTTCATCAAATGTTGGGGCATCAAATCCAGGAGTGTTTTGTCTTTAAATACCTCCTGCAAAAGATGGTCGACTTGGGACAAATCAAATTGAAGGGTTCTTCAGCTCATGTAGCGTGTATTACCACTAGAGATCCAGAGGAAGGAGGTGAGTGGCAGGAAGTCAAAAGCAAAACTGTGAAAAAATATGATGATTGGATGGTCATAAAGACAATCAATTGGACCCATTCCATTTTGCGAACCAAATTGAAGAAGCCAATTGTGTCTCCTACAAAAGCTGCAGTAAAGCCTCCATCAAAAGACAAATCCTCAAAAGGGCAGCGCAATTCAAAGAAGAAAGAGGAATCAGGAGAAGATGAGTATGTATCAAAGCCTAAATTGTCTTTGAATCTGGCAGATTTCATGCCATCTACTTCAAAGCCATGGGCACCGCCCTATCAAACGGCACAACCTAAATAGGCTAACCAGGCAGAGTCTTTATCAGACGAAGATTTAATCTTTGGTTCGGTTAATATGATTCAATTAACAGATCCATATTCCAGTCTTGATGAGCCAGAATTCCCTGTATCAAATAAGGAAATCCGAGGAGGTTCTAGAGGTTCAGGATATAGGGGAAGACGTTGATCTTTCTGAAGCCACTACTCTAATTTTACCCCTGCTAGCACTGTATATGTTGTAGAAACTCATGGTAGAGCCCTTCAGCGAGCTCAAAAAGAACAAGCAAGTTCTTCTGCCAATGGCCAACTCAGTTTTGGCACATTTATTTTGGAAGACCGATTAAAGGTTCCATCTTCTTTATCTCGTCAAGTAAATGGATCTAATCATTCTAATCATCCAAAACCAATGATGTTTCCAACTTCAATACAAGATACATCAGCTTCCAAAGCATCTGCTTCCAAAGTACCTGCTAAACCGCATATTCCTATTGGGAAACGCAGACCTCTAGATCAAAAGTATGATATATTGAAACACTTGGCCCAAGTACCAGCCATGTTATCAATTTTGGATGCTTTGAATCTGTCAAATGATCTTCGCGAAGCACTCATCGAAGCTTTGTCAAGTCCTCAGGAGTTTGAAGCTGAAATTGCTACAGCTGAAATCTATCACATAGAGACTAATCCTGCAGAATTCCATGCAGTGATATCTTTTACTGATAAAGATGAAGATGATGTTGTGAATGGGCACATAAAACCTTTGTACTTATCTGGAAAAGTCAATGGTTTAGATGTTCGAAGAGCTTTCATTGACAATGGTTCAGGAGTCAACCTCATGCCCATTCGTACACTTCGTCGATTGGGCCTCACGGAGTCTGGTTTATCTCCTTCTACCATGATGTTACAAGGATATGATAAAAATGAACAAGAACCACTGGGAGAAGTTACACTCAGAACTCAGTTTGGAGATCTTGTATCCAATTCGGATTTCATGATTGTTGATCAAGACTCAGCTTTCAATATCTTGCTTGGAAGACCCTGGCTACATCAGCATGCATCTATTCCTTCATCATGCCATCAATGACTCAAATACTGTTTCGATGGTCAAGTTGGAACATTGTATGGTGATAAGGCCCCGTTCAAGACATGTGAGTCTCAATACATTGAGGCATAATTTTATCACATGAAGGGAAGAGAAAAATCTACAATGAAGGAAATTACCAAAGTTAATGCTCCATATGGTTTGGAGAAAATTCCAATAAATCCATTTTCACATGTGAGTACAGATTATGTGTTACCTATTAGTAAAATTGAAAAAATAGGCCCAAATCAAAATACTCTTATGGAATGATCTATAATGTCAATTACGACGATCGAGCCAGACAACATGGGAGAAATTGGTAACCTACCAAGCAGTGATGAAAGCATAAGTGGTGACGTTTTCATTTCATCTACTGAAGTCCAACAAGTCTATACGTCGCTAATCAGGCCAGAAGAAGTTAGAGAAACACCAGAGGTGAATAATGATGTCGATTCTCAATCCATCATCTCCTCTTTATTTCCCAACGAAGACCCTTTATCATCAATAGGGTCGGAAATGGAAGCTTCTTCTTCAAAATGTGAAAATTTTGGCATCTCTTATGATCATGAGAATTTCGTTTTTTCATCTACATTGCAAGTAGAAACAGAAGAAATAACACATGATGAAGAGGAAGAGGATGATCTTAGAGATGCTACGCCAGCATTTGAAGAGGGTATCTCTACCACTGTGGATGAACTCAGATAAGTAAATCTGGGTACAGAGAAAGATCCATGCCCCACTTTAATTAGTGCGTCCATGACCCTTGAAGAGAAAGAGATGTATATTTCTTTTCTAAAGAAAAATAAATATATTTTTGCTTGGAATTATACAGAAATGCCTGGGCTTGATCCTGATATTTCTACTCATCATTTGTGTTTACCAAAAGAACATCGAGGTTTTATGCAAGCCGCGAGAAGAACACAACCAACCTATGCTTCCAAAATTGAAGCTGAAGTGGATAAGCTGATCAAAGACAACTTCGTCAGAGAAGTTCAATATCCCAAGTGAATGGCTAATATTGTCCCTGTAAAGAAGAAGAACGGACAAATTAGGGTTTGCATCGATTTCAGAGATCTTAATCGGTATTGTCCTAAAGCTGATTTCCCAGTTCCAATTACAGAACTCTTAATTGATGTGATGGATGGATATGAAGTACTTTCTTTCATGGATGGATATTCCGGATATAATCAAATCCGAATGGCCCCAGAAGATGAGGAATATACAGCCTTCAGAGCTCCTCAAGGTGTGTATTGTTACCGGGTGATGCCCTTTGGTTTAAAGAATGCAGGTGCAACATATCAACGCACCATGCATCGTATCTTCAAACATCTTTTAGGGAAGTTTGTTTAATGCTATGTAGATGATTTGGTGGTTAAATCCAAACAACGTTCTAATCACTTGGCTGATTTGGAAGTTATATTCCACAAGCTTCGACAACATAATTTGAAGATGATCCCCTTAAAATGTGATTTTGGGGTAACCTCAGGAAAATTCCTCGGCTTTGTTGTATGCCATCGTGGTATTGAAGTCGATCCTGAGAAGACCAAACCAATCCTTGGTATGTCACCTCCTCATAATTTGAAAGAATTAAGAGGACTTCAAGGACACTTAGCCTATATTCGGCGTTTCATCGCCAATTTGGCAGGCAAAAGTTTACCCTTTACCAAATTGTTGAAGAAAGGAGTCACTTACCAGTGGACTGAAGAATGTCAAGAAGCATTTGATATTCTCAGGAAATACCTCTTGAGTCCACCAGTACTCATGCCACCTGTTGAGGGTAGACCCCTTATCCTCTATGTGACAGCTTTAGAGCGATCATTGGGTGCCTTTCTCGCTCAAAAGAATGATGCTGGGAATGAAAATAGTCTCTACTATCTCAGTAGAACTATGATTGAAGCAGAAACCCGGTATTAAAGTATTGAAAAGTGCTGCCTAGCATTAATCTTTGCAGTTCAGAAATTGAGACACTACTTGCAACATCACGAGGTCCAATTGGTATCTCGTAATAATCCGCTCAAATTCATCCATAGTCGTCCAATGCTTACAGGACGTCTGGCAAGGTGGGTGGTTATTCTACAGCAGTTTGACTTTCATTATGTGTCTCAAAAGGCAATTAATGGCCAAGATCTGGCTGATTTCCTGGATGAACATCCTTCCGTGGAAGACACGTATTCAAATATTGAACTCCCTGATGAGGAAGTTTTCTCTATTCAAGAGAGTTCTCAAACATGGGAAATGTATTTTGATGGTTCTTCCAGAAGTCCAACAGGGAAGAAAATGGAAAATCCTAAATTCAACAAAGTTGGTTTAGGAATTGTGCTCATTTCTCCAGATAAGGCAGTGTTACCTTATTCCTTTTTGTTGTGGGAAGGTGGTACCAATAATGAAGCTGAATACCAAGATCTCATTACAGTCTTGGAGTTAGCGCTTCAAGCACAAGTGAATCACTTACAGGTGAAAGGTGATTCAGACCTGGTAATCAAACAAGTCAATGGGGATTATGCCATCAGAAAAGAAGAATTAATCCCTTTGTATGATTACGTCAGAGAGTTAATGTTGGAATTCCCTTCAGAAACGACATTTTCTTATGTCCCAAGATCACAAAATGCTCAAGCTGATGCACTGGCTAATATAGCCACAGCTTTAGCAGATCCAAATCGGGACGAGACAACAATCTGTATTGCCCACCGTCGTGCAATTTCACCTTATGTTCAAGTCAGAACAGAGGAAATTAATGAAATTAGTCCCATTCCTGAACCGTGTGGTCATACTATAGGATGGATGTCACCTATCAGGGAATACCTTCAAAATGGAACACTTCCACCTGATAGAGCCGAGAAAGAACAAATCCGTTAACGTGTGGTCAATTTTACTCTTTATGATAGCCCAAACCACCTCGAGAAAATTCTCTACAAACGTGGTTTTGATGGAGTTCTCTTCAGATGTATTGATGGTGAAGAGACAATGGCTGTCATAAAAGAAGTGCATGCAGGAGTCTGTGGTGCCCACTAGTCTGGACATAGACTGTCTGATCAAATTCGAAGGCTTGGATACATTTGGCCTTCAATGATACAAGATTGTGTTAATTTCACAAAGAAGTGTCATTCATGCCAAGTATATGCCAACTTCATTCATCAACCTCCAGAGTTGCTTCATACAGCTAAATACTCATGGTCATTTTCCACATGGGGAATGGATGTGGTGGGACCTTACCCTTCATCTATGGCCAAGCAGTTTAAGTACATTCTTAATGCTACTGATTTCTTTTCCAAATGGGCAGAGGCAGTACCTCTCAAAGAATTCAGTTCTAAATGCATTGTTAGCTTCATAAAGTCTAACATCATTACTAGATTTGGTGTCCCTCATACCATATTGACGGACAACGGCACCAACTTCTGTTCTTCAGAGGTAAAGAAATTGTATCAAGAATACAACATTAAGTCCAACCATTCATCTCGATATCATGCGGCGGCTAACGGCCAGATAGAAGCCTTCGACAAGACTCTTTCAAATATACTGCAAAAGATGGTGGATAAAGATACGAGGTCATGGCCTGATAAACACTTTCATGCTTTATGGGCTTATCATACTACCACTCACAATGCAACACAGTCAACTCCATATTCATTGGTATATGGAACAGAAGCAGTCTTGCAAATTGAAGTTCAATTTCCCTCACATAGAATAGCCATTTGTGATCAGTTATCTACAGATGAGTAGTCCCAAAAGCGGTTGAATGAATTGGAACAGGTAGATGAGAAAAGATTGTGCACTTTTCACCACTTGGAAATCTATCAGAATCGAATAGCACAAGATTTTAACAAAAACGTTCGTCTTCGTTCATTAATTCAGGAAGAATTGGTATTGGTTCTCAGAGCACCAATGATACCAGGAAAGAAGCCTCCCAAGCTTGAACCAAAATGGGAAGGACCTTATTCAATACATAAGGTCTACTCCAATGGAGCGTATTCTCTAATCTCAATTGATGGAGAACACATCATGACTCCAACTAATGCCAGATTTATGAAGAAGTATTTTTGTATAAACACAAAATATTGTTCCCAGAGCCAAAACAGTCACATTGGTTCATATTATATGTCCGAGATGACATTAAACTATATTTTGTCCTATCTACATGACATTAAACTGTATAGAAGTTCCTTATATGTCCGAGATGACATTAAACTATATTTTGTCCTATCTACATGACATTAAACTGTATAGAAGTTCCTTATATGTCCGAGATGAAATTAAACAATATTTTGTCCTATCTACATGACATTAAACTGTATAGAAGTTCCTTATATGTCCGAGATGACATTAAACTATATTTTGTCCTATCTACATGACATTAAACTGTATAGAAGTTCCTTATATGTCCGAGATGACATTAAACTATATTATGTCCTATCTACATGACATTAAACTGTATAGAAGTTCCTCATATGTCCGAGATGACATTAAACTATATTATGTCCTATCTACATGACATTAAACTGTACAGAAGTTCCTTATTTGTCCGAGATGACATTAAACTATATTTTGTCCGAGATGACATTAAACTATATTATGTCCTAGCAACATGACATTAAACTGTGTGGCACTTCCAACGTCCAGCATGATGATAAACTGTAAAAAGTCCCCAGAACTGATATCCTCATATTGGTTCACCTTAGTCCTAACTACATGACTTTAAACTGTACATCACTAGTTCGTCCTTGCTATATGACGTTAAACTATACAGCAATGGTCCAGTATGAATTTAAACTACAACTTCATCCCACACGACATTAAACTGTGAAAAAGTTCCCTAAACCGTCCAGCATGACCTTAAACTGCATCATCCCTGGTCCATGTATTTGACCATAAACTATTTGCAAATCCCTTATGTCTAGCATGACGTTAAACTGTGACGTCCTAACTACATGACGCTAAACTGTATAAAAGTCCCTCACCTCTGGAAAGACGTTAAACTATATAATCATCAAAGGTCCAGCATGACATTAAACTGCACCATCCACGGTCCATGAATATGATCTTAAACTATTCGCACTTTCGTCCAACATGACATAAATGGTGTGTTATTTTGTCCTTACTGCATGACATTAAACTGCATAGTCCCCCTTTCGTCTAATATGATGTTAAACTATTCTATCCTCATCGTCCTAGCTACATGACGCTAAACTGTACAGAAAATCCTTGATATGTCCTACAATGAAATTAAACTGTATTTTGTCCCTACTACATGACACTAAACTGTGCAGCACCAATAGTCCTAACTGCAAGACTTTGAACTGCATAGTCCCTTTATATGTCCCACATGACATTAAACTGTGCATCGTTAAGGTTATTGTTATCTCTTGTTTCTCACACCGAGTATGACTCACGTGAGACTAGAGCGAACATCAACCATAACACTCCCTTTGGGCCACTAACCATGTGTAAGTCCCAACAACATTTTAGTTAGATCGTTGTCCCCAAGAACAACTTGATCATTAATTCATTCTTTAATTGAACTACACGGACTTTGATCCTTGCCCTCCAGGCTGGGTATGTAGGCAGCCTCCCATGGTTCAAGCCCAAAAACAATCTCTTCACATCGGTTCACCACCATCTCATATGATGTTGATTCGTGAAACCGCACCTAGAATCAATATCTTTACATTGATTCACTTTCTTCCTTGTTATATGACGTTAAACTATGCAACACATTTGTCCGGTATGACAATAAACTACAATATTCTTTGATTTCCTCATTTGAGAGAGAACTATTATTGAGATTGATTTTTCAATCATGGTTTTCATTTTCAAAAGACTACGTGCATACATGGTAATGCCTAAACTTATTATCTTAGGTTAAACCATCATTGCACTAAAGTCCCCTTTCACCCTTCACATGTACGAACCAAATTTGTACAAAGGGTAGTTCTAGAACTACGTGGCCATCCCTTCCGCGGACACCCTTCCGCGGACACCCTTCGCGGAGAGCCTCTCCGCGGCTGCTCCTATGTGGCCAACTCCTCCACGGATACCCTCTGCGACCATCTTCTATGTGGCCAGCTCCTACGTGACTAGTCCCATGCGGAAAATCCCATGCACTCTCTGGTCCATAACGCAGGGCCTGCGCCCCCGCACCCCTGCACCGGGTCAGTGTCGGGCTACGGTCCCATCCCTTTGTGCCGGGTCAATAATATTTTACATTTCACCCTTACGCCGACCCAATATCCTTCTTATCAATTCCATGAGTCGAGCTACTCCTCATGACTCTCATATTACTCCATTACCTAGCTCCTTTTGCTAGTTTCACCTAGAAAGGTCCGCCTATGCGTAAGCCCCACTTCGCTTCCCACAAACTCACCTTTCGCGACGTGATCGCCAGGTCTCTGCTACCTCTTGTTTCTCACACCGAGCATGACTCACATGGTCTTAGAGTAAACATCATCCCAGACCCCAACCTCCTGTGAACTACGAGGACTTTGATCCATGTCAAGGCATGGTATGTAGGAAGCCTCCATCAGGTTCAAGCCCACCATCCGGCTGTTCCGACCCCATTCACATCAGTTCATCCTTTGTCCCGCATGACGTAAAATTTTACTCCCGAACTACGTGGAATTTTATCCCTATCTCCTAGGTGGGGTACGTAAGAAGACTCTCCAAGGGTCAAGCCAAAAAATCGGTCATTTTGACCCTCTTTACATCTGTTTACCCACATATTGGGCCGCCTCATAGTATAAGCCCCACCCCTAACCGAACTACGAGGATTTTGATGCCTCTCGCAAGGATACGTAGTAATCTCATATCACGTGTTTGATCCAGACGCTCAAGTCGATATTTTTCCCCCCTAGATGACAATAAACTCCAGAGTGCCCGGTTACGAGGCTTTAAACTAGTTCCATCTCAATGAGTCCAGCCTCCTCATGGTAATTAATTCCACAAGGGATGGTAAAACTCATGCCTAAATGATTCCAAACCCCTACATTCGGCTGACCATTGCCAACCATGAATAATCTATGGATACTATGCTTGGGTATAAACCAAATATTTGGGAACATATGAATAAGTATTAAATCAATAAGAGTGTCTCTAAATAAGGAATAATTCCCTCAAAAAGGGTGTGATGAGCCCGACCTCCCATCCTCTCGACCAATGTGAGTTCTTAAGCATCGTTGGCCAAATCACCTAGTGAACTCCTTCCATTGGAAAGCAGGTCCATGTATCATTGGATATTGAACCATTGGGTGTTTTCAGAAGAAAGTGGTACACTTGATATGAGTGATTAAGCAGAATACAACCTTCTCTAATCAACCATTGGGTATCATGCGTTTTTCCCCACGATTCGTCATCGCGAAACAAAAACACTGGCTATTTTTGTCCCTTACACAAAATATTAAACATATTTAAGTCATCAAAGTGAGATTTTTGAAATTATCTTCAAATTAAATAATATAAATTTTATAATCAATGCAATATTAAAATAAATTTGCACAATATAATATTTTATATTATTATGGATTATATATAATCATATAGTGAAGTAAATTTAATATAAATGGTCATTGTTTAGTCATTATCATATTATTTTTAATCTCAATTACACGAATATCCCTTATCGAGACAATGGGAATTTACTAAGGATACAGTTAATAATGTCCAAAGGTAAAAGAAGCTATTTAAAAAATTAATAACATATAATTAAAAATATCAAAACAATATTTATTGATTAAATTCACATATATGGTAGAATTTAATGAAATTAATCTAGTTAATCATGTCCAAAACGGTTTGTCATAATAATAACTTTTTTAAATAGAAATGATTATATACCCACTTAAATCATAAAATTTATTCAAATGAAAATAATTGTATTATTACCAATATTAAATTCACATAAGTGGTATAATTTAATTAAATTAATCCATAAAAACACATCCAAAATAGTTTTTCATAATAATGCCTTTTATGAATAAAAATGATTTTATACCGACTTAAAGTATAAAATTTATTAAAATGAAAATAATTGTATTATTACCAATATTATATAAATAATTATAATTTTTACCTATTTTAAAATAAAATTTAACATTGTAAATTATTTAATGAAATATATAGTTTTTTTAAAAAAATCTACATTTTTTCACTTTTTATTGAAAAATACAACATTTCATAAAATTATCAAAATTTCACAACAATATTATTTTGATATGATTCACTCAAAAATGAATTATATTTTATAAAATAGTTTTCAAAAAATTTACAAAATGAAAATTTACCATTTTCTCACAAAAATGAAAAAAAAAAAATTAATTCGTAATGAAAATATATTTTGGAATAATAAATTTACTTTACTAAAAGTTTGTGCTTGTGCTAATTACCTAATCATTAATAAATAAATTTGTATAAATTATTAGATTTATATATTTCTCAAAAAAAATTATTCTTATTGATACCCTAATCTTCAATGGGTAGGTTATAAAAGTCATTTTATTTAATAATATATCACGGTTCATTTAAGGATGGGGTTTTGTATCTTATATGATATCATAAATAGTTTAATTTTTAAAATTATAGGGTGTTAATTTCTCACCATTTATAAAATTAGTTCATCGAATTATGACTTTTTTAGACATAACATTTTTGAAATACCACATTGATAAAATGGTTAATAAGACTACTAAATAAAATGAGAGAAGGAGACGTGTGAAGCAAAAATGGGATAATAAATGGGTACCCAAATAATAAAATAGTGGCAGGTGATAAAATAGATATAAAATAAATTACTACTGCCCAAATGATGATGGAGAGTGAAAAAAAATCGATCAAAAAGAAGTGATCGAGATAATGAAATTTAATAACCATACAATAATAAACCAATGTTGTGTGAAAAAGAACATTAATTTATCAAATATAAAGGTCATGTATCTACATATTTTTTGAAGATATTTTACCTTGATTTTAATAATTACTTTACCATGTAGATAAGGAACATAAGGAAAAATACATTACTAGTATTTATAATTTCATCCTTTATTAATTTCCACCACATTACTATATTTTAAAATGAATGATGAGTATTCAATAATATTTTTTCATGCCGAAATAAATATAATCAACAAATATTGGATAAGATAATTCTAAAAAAGGATAAATAGATACTCCAAAAATCATTAAACATTAACTAATACAAAAATATTCAGAATAATATAACATTATTCTCAAAATGGATAGACCGTCTTATGAATAAATATAAAATTATTCTCTCTAGAAATTAAAATAAACCAAAAAATTAAACATTAATCATTTAAAAAAAACTAACATGAAAATTCCATAAAATATTCGGATCCATGTTCAAAACCAAAAAATAAAAGTTATTTTATCACATATTCATTTGGGATTAATTTAACATTTATCTTCATTCGATATTAATCACTCGTAATGTGATTTACTAAAAAATAAAATTTTCATAAACATATAAAGTCCAAAATATGTTACGATTTTAAAAGAATAACCCAAATAACTATAAATCTGCATTATAATAATATATCCTTTAAAATATAATAAAAAATCCTATATCAAATAAAATGTCATAATATTACTTTTAAATTGACAATTTTATGTTACCCAAAATTATAGTGATATTGTTCCCAAGTAAAATTAACTACCTAATCATCATTTAACTTTTTAATTCCATTTTATATATAGAATAAAACATATGTTAACAAAATAAAAATTATAATTATCTTTTAATTGGATAAATTAAAAAATTATGATGTTATAGTAACCATGTGATCATGATTCCTAGTGGTAATATTTTCACCCATGTCTCCCTTAAGGTGTGGGTCAATTCCCTAAGGTATCCCCCTATGTGACGTGTTGTTATGAAATGTGTGGGTTATTCTTTTTATAAAAAATATTATAGTAATCATTAAACAATTTCAATATATATGATGAATATACAAAAAATTATCATTATTTATAAATGATCATAAAAACAAAAAAGGTTATTAATACATTTTAACTTATTCCAAAAAATAAAAAGAGAATTTTTCCTTAAATAAATATTCCACTTTTTAATAATTAGGGTTACATATTCCTCAAAAACCTATGAAAACACAATAAAATCCCTAAAACCACTAAAAAGTCTAAAAAAATCAAAAACACAAAAATGTTAAAAAACTATAGAATACCTTAAAATCCCTAAAGAAGACAAAAAACCCCAAAAAACCCAAAATGACCCTAAAAATATGAAATCCCCTAAAAACATTAAATACCTCTGAAAACCCTCATAATCCATAAAATCCCTAAAAACATTAAATCCCATTAAAATTCAAAAAACATCTAAAGATCCCTAAAAACAAAAAAAAACCCTATACATTAAAAAAACCCCTAAAACCATAAAAACCAAATAAAATTAAATAAACCCCTAAAAACCAATAAAACCCACTAACAACTCATACAATCCATAAAACTCCTAAAAACATTAAAATCTACTAAAATATATTGAAACCCTAAATTTCAAAAAACACTAAAAAAGAGCTTCAAAACCCAGAAAACCTAGAAAATTCATAAACAATCTTAAAACACACAAAAACCATAATGATCCCAATATTTTATAGAAAACTTAATACCATAAAAGTCCAAAAATCCATAAAAACCCCATAAAATGTAAAAAAACCCAAAAACTATGATAACTACTTGAAAACTGTCAAATCCCCTCAAAATATAAAAAAAAAAGAAATCCATTAAAAACACTAAAAAACCACTAAAAACTCTAAAAAACCTTTAAACCCCTAAAAATGTAAAATAACAAAAAACCATAAAATCATAAAAAACATAAAAAAATATTGAAACCCAAAAGACCCTAAAATCCCTAAAAAAACCTAATCCCCTATAAACAATGAAAAAATTGAAAAATCCCCAAAAACCCTATATTAACCCTAAAACCCATAAAAATACTTAAAGGCCCAAAAATTACCTAAAAACGTAAAACCCCTAAAATCCTTAAAACAACCTAAATCAATTAAAACCCCCAAAAACCTTAGAAACACTAACAATCAATAAAAACTGTAAAAACAAAAAAACTGTAAAACCCCTTAAAACTATTAAAAATGTTAAAAAACTCTACAATCCATTTAAAACCATGAAAAATTTAAAATAATTGTAAAACCCCAAATGACCGTAAAAACTCTGAAATTGCTTGAAAATCAATGATAACGAATAAATTCCTAAAACCCTAAAAAGCATAAAAACCATATAATTCCTAAAATACTTTATAATCCATGAAAACATATCAAACACTAAAAACCTAAAAAAACACTTTAAATTCACAAAACTACATGAAAACCTTAAAAATAATACAAACCTATAAAGTCACTAAAACTACTAAAAACTATTAAAACCCTTAAAACCCCTAAAATAATTATAAAACTAAAAACCATTAAAATATTAAATCTTTAAAAACTAAAAAATACACCTAAAACCCCAAAATTGCATAAAATACTAAAAACCCATTAATACACTAAAAACATGAAGAACTATCCAAGTAAATTAAATCCCTAAAAACCTAAGAAAGGTTAAAAAACCAAAAAACTAAAAAAATAGACAAAAATGTAAAATTCCCAAAAATGGTAGAAAACCTCCTAGAATACATAAAACCCTTAAAACCCATTTAAAACCCTACAAACCTATACAATCCCTAAAACTAGAAAAAACTCTAAAACCCTTTCAAACCACAAAAAACATATTAAAACCTAAAAACCCCTGAAAACTCAAAAAACAAAAAAACATAAAATTCAAAAACCCTAAAGACCATAAAAATACTAAAAATCCAAATAACCCATAAAAACTAAAAAATACCTTAAACCATAAAAACCCAAAAACCCATAAATATCTTAAAAACTCCATAAAATCCATAAAAAATTTAAAACCCCTAAAGACCTTATTAAATCTCTAAAAATATAAAAACCCATAAAAAACCTAAACAATAATAAAAACCCATGAAAACGCAAAAAACCATGCAAAACTCTAAAAACACTTAAAACCCCTAAAAATGTTTAAAAAATCTAAAATTTTAAAAAACCAAAAAAAAACTCAATAAAACCCGAACAGATCATAAAACCAGTAAACCCTTGAGAAAACCTTAAAAACCTCCTAAAACTATTCAAATTAATTAAAAACAATAAAACCCTTAAAATCCTAAAAAATTAAACAAAAAACTTGAAAATATAAAATACCCTAAAACTGTAAAAACACTTAAAAATATAAAAACCCCTAAAACCATAGAAAATGATAAAAACCAATGAAAACCCAAAAGGCCGCTAAAAACTCTAAAAATGATAAAAACCCATAAAAGGTAAAAATAATCTAAAAACCATTAAAACCATATAAAACTTAAAAAACACTAAAACCATCCAAACATGGTAAAAACCCTGAACCCCTTTAAATCGGAAAACCCTAAAATAATTGAAACCCTTAAAATACTAAAAATCCTAAATACAATAAAAATAAAAAAAATCACTAAAAATGCATGAAAACATTGAAGACCCTAATATACACAAAATACCCTAAAATTACAAAACCCCTAAAAACTCAAAAACCTCAAAAACCCTAAAAACCAATAAAACCATAAAACCACTAAAAACCCTAAAACCCCATTAAAACCCTTAATAACTTTAAAGGATATCAAAATATAAACATACTTAAAACCCTAAAAGCATACCCCCCCCCCCCAAAAAAACCCTAACACTAAGGAAAACCCCTAAAACTCCCAAAAACAAAAAAGATCCCTAAAATACCTCAAAATCCCAAAAAATTCTTAAAAATAAAAAAAAATTATATAAAATACTTAAAAATGTAAGGACCATAAAAACCCTAAAACCCCATGAAACCCATAAAACCGCCAAAAAATTAAAAACCCTAAAGATCATAGAAACACCAAAACAACTAAAAACTCTAAAAATCCATAAAACTCCTAAAAACATCAAAAAACTCAGAAACTAATTTAAAACCCTAAAAATAAAAATTTCCCTAAAACCCCCTAAACACCCTAAATACCCTAAAAAAGCCCTAAAATCCATAAAAACCATGAAGACCCTTAAAACCTCTCAAAATAATTGAAAACCTAAAATACTCTTCAACAATCAAAATCTGCAAAACTGTAAACATTTGAGAATATGTAAAAAACCCTAAAAACCATGAAAACCATATAAAAACCATAAAAACCCTAAATTACATAAAACCCACAAAAATCATAAAACCCTAAACACCACTAAAATCATTAAAAACCAATAAAACCAATATGAACATAAAAAACTCTAAAAACCATTAAAACCCTAAAAACTCAAAAAAAAAACCGTAAAACCAAAAATTTCAATTAAACCCTTGAAAACCCCATGAATCCCTAAAAACCCCAAAATCCCTCAAAATCCCTAAAAACCCAAAAAACCCAAAACAAATTAAAATATTAAAAAATCCCTAAAATCTATAAAAATGCAAGAAACCTAAAACCACTTAAAAACCTAACAAACCCCTACAAACCTTAAAACCCCCTAAAAACCTAGAAAACCCTTATAACCACATAAAAATACAAATACCCATTAAACCCATAAAATGATAAAAATAACTAAAACTCCATAAAATTCTTGAAAACCCAAATGACCAAAAAAAACTAAAAACCAATAAAACCCCTCAAATTCCATGAAAACCATAAAAAAAAATAAAAACATTAATAATCCTAAAAATGATTAAAAATCCTTGAAAATATTAGTATACCTAAAAACCATGAAATATCCCTAAAAATCCTAAAGCCTCCAGAAACCATAAAACACCAAAAAAACTTTAAAAAACCTAAAACGCATTAAAACACTAAAGCCTATTAAACCCCCTAAAATTATTAATAAACATTAAAAATTCATTAAAACCCCAAAAAACTCATAAAACTCTAAAAATTATAATGTACATAAAAAAATGAAAACCCATAAAAACCATAACCCCCCCCCCCAAATATCAAAATCTCAAAAAACCCTAAAAACCATAAAACCAGAAAAATCCTAAAATGCCCTAAAATGATAAAATAAACATTAAACCCATAAAATGATAAAAATAACCCCCCCCCCAAACCTAAAACCCATTAAAACACTAAATCCTATTAAACCCCCTAAAATTATTTATAAACATTAAAAATTCATTAAAACCCCAAAAAACTCATAAAACTCTAAAAATTAAAATTTACATAAAAAACATGAAAACCCATAAAAACCTAACCCCCCCCCCAAAAAAAAACTATCAAAATCTCTAAAAACCCTAAAAACCATAAAACCAGAAAAATCCTAAAATGACCTAAAATCCCTTAAAATCCCTAAAAAGTTTAAAAATTCTAAAAAACCTTAAAACCCATAAAATCTCAAAACCCCAATAGAACCTATAAATACCCTAAAACTGCAAAACCCATACAAAACAATAAAACCATAATTATCATTAAAATTCCTAAAAACCATGAAAATAAAAAAACCCTTAAAACACAAAAAACTATAAACACCCTTAAAACACATAAGTAACCTAAAAACCCATTATAACTATAAAAACCATTAAAAGTCATAAAGACATTAAAAAATACAAAAACATTAAAATCCCTACAAACTCTAAAAAACCTAAAAACCAAAACTATCTAACACCCTGAAAACCTGAAAACACCTAAAAAACTAAATCCCTCAAAATACATCAAAACCATTAAAATACCAAAAAATTATAAAAAACCAAAAAAATCCTAAAAGACATAGAAATCCATAAAAACATAAATAATGTAAAAACTTTGAAAACCCCTTGAAATCCATTAAATCCACTAAAAACCATAAACACCCTAAAAACCAATATAAACCATAAAATCACTAAAAACTCTAAAAACCTTAAAACAACTAAAATTTTCAAAAAATTCTAAAAACCCAAAAAACTCAAAAAAGACACTAATAACCCAAACGACCATAAAAACCAAGAAAACCCTTAAAACCTCTAAAACACCCCTTTAACCACGAAAAGACCTCATAATTTATAAAACCATTTTAAAATCATATTAGAATAAAATTCATACAAAATTGTTAATAACACTAAAAACAAAAAAACCAGTTAAAACCAAGAAACCCCCTAGAAACCAATAAAACCACTAAAAACCTATAGTAATCCAAAAACCCGATAAAACACTAAAAACCAATGATAAATATGAAAACCCTTTAAACACCTTAAAACACTAAAAACTCTAAAAACTGTTTAAAAATGTAAAAAACTCAAAAAACCATAAAAAATACAATAAAACGAAAAAACCATAACTCTCCTAAAAACCCAAAATATCACTAAAAACCAAAAAAGTCCATAAAATCATAAAATTATAAAAAATACATCAAAATATATAGAAATGTAATAAGCCACTAAAACCATCAAAACATTTGAAAACCAAAAAAATCCTAAAAACCATAAATAACCAAAAAAACCCTCAAAACCACTAAAACCTATAAAAATATTAAAACCATTAAAAGAATAAAAAATATTAAAACCATTAAAATATAAAAAACTCTGATAGAAATTTAAAACCCAAAATCCCATAAAAGCCCTTAAAACTATAAAAACCTAAAAACCAAAAAATCACTCAAAATCCAAAAATAACTATAAAAACCCTAAAACCATACAAATCTAAAAAAATCTAAAAACTATTTAAAATATAAAACACCTTGGAAATCACTTGAGAACCATAAAACCCCAAAAAACCTTCAAAAACCATAAAAACCCATAAAAACCCTATCACCGAATACATACTCTAAAATCCCTAAATCCCATAACAATAGTAAAATATATAAAAACCTTAACACCCCTAAAAATCAACTAATCCATTAAAACCCTAAAGATCCCAGAAAACAATAAAATCCCCTTAAAAACATAGAAAAACCTAAAAACATAAAAACCATCAAAATCCCTAAAAAATAAAAAAACAATAAAAACCATTAAAATCATAAAAATTCATAAAAATCCATAAATACAAGAAAAACCAAAAAAACACTTAAACCCCCATGAAAACCAAAACAACCTATAAAAACCATAAACCCAATAAAAACCCCTAAAACCCATAACAACCCAAAACACTCTAAAATATATAAAAATCCATCATACGCCTAAAAGTGTTTAAAACCCTTTTAATCACTAAAAACTAAAAAAAATGATAACAAAAAAACAATAAGAAATCAAAAAATATCCTAAAAAACCTGAAAAACCCTAAAATCCCTAAAATCATGAAAAACATAAAAAATGATGAAAAATGAAAGAAACCATTAAATCCTTGAAAACCATAAAAACCCTAAAACCTAAAAAAATAAAATAATAAAAGTATTGAAAACAATTAAAGCACTAAAACCCCTTAAAACACCAAAAAACGTCAAAAACACTAAAAATCATTAAACATTTAAAAAATAAAAAAACCCTAAAAAATGTCCCTAAAAACTAAGAAAAACCGTACAACCCATCAAAATCTATACAAACCCTATAAATATGAGGATCCATAAAAATCATTAAAAACCCTAAAAAATGTATAAAGATTTTAATAACCTGAAAAACACTTAAAATCCAAGAGATCCCAAAAAACATTAAAATCCTTAAGAACTCGTAAAATCCCAAAAAACCACTAAAAATCTAAAACCCCATAAAACTCAGAAAAATTAAAAAATCTAAAAAAACCATATCTCCCCTAAAAACTAAAAAATACGATTATAACCCAAATGTGAAACTAAAACTCTGAAAAACCATAAAACATATAGTTTCCTAGAAAACCCAAAAAACTACAAAAATCACTAAAAACCCCAAAATCCATAAAATCGTAAAAATTATTTATAAACCCTAAAAACATAAAAAAATCTTCAAAACCCAGAAAACCCCTTGAAAACCATAAAATTTTGTAAAATCCTCAACCCCCCCCCCCAAGACACCACAAAACCCCCTATTAAACCACTAAAAACTCTAAAAACCCATAAAAACTCTAAAAACATAAAAACTCTAAAGATACTTACAGACCCAAAAAACTCAAAAAAAACCCTAAAAACACAAAACACCCTAAAACCCTAGAAAACCCAAAAAAACAGAAAAAATCATGATACACCGTTAAAACCCAAAAAATTTGAAAACCCCTAAAAATCCATAAAACCTATAAAAATAAAATATCCCTAAAATCCCTAAAAATTTAAAATACCTAAAACCAATGTAACTATAAAACCCTTAAAAACCTTAAAAACCCTGAAACCCATAAAAACCATAAAAACCACTTAAATCCCTAAAATCCATTTTAACACTAAAAACATTAACACAACTCCATGTTGGGTCGGAAAAAAGACGGGAATGATGGCAAGAGGGGGGGTGAATTGCCTTTTAAAAAAAAATTGATTAACAAATTAAAAATCAAAGTAAAGTGCAGCGGAAATAAAGAGGCAATCACACAAGAAATTGATAACGGAGTTCGGCCAAAAACCGGCCTACGTCTCCGCTCCCAACTCAACCGTTGAGAGATTCCTACCGCTTTCTTTTCAATGGTTTTAGCAAGAAACCCACTAGGCTTTGAGGTAGCACTAGGACCTATTACAGCTTGCTTTTGTGGTTAAGCAAGAACCCACTTGCTTTTGATGGTTGAGCAAGAACCCACTAGCCTTTTTAACGGGTGAAGGCTAGCTCACCGTGACACAAGCCTTTTAAAAGGGAAGGCTTGAAGAAACCTCTTCACACCTTAATGGTGGTGTGAGAACCCAAAGAAAGGGAGATGAGAAAAGAGTTTGGGGTTTGTAGGCACAAACCCAATTTTAAAGCTCAAAATGAATAAAACACTAAAAACCGTAATTGGAGAAGTCTTGGGCGCCTTTGATTGATTGGAGATGTTGAAGGCCGCTTCCAAGCTTCTTTGGAGGAGCTCCTTGGGTGTGGAAGTTGTTGGAGCTAGGTGGGTTCCTTTGAGAAAGTCCGCCGGAGGTACGCCAAATGATCCAAAATATGTCCGTTGGCTTCGTATATGTTCCGGTAGGTGTCCGGGGCTTCCTTGGCCTTTATTTATAGGCATGGAACCCTTGGGGAGGCTTCAGAGCCGTTGGAGAGGCTTAAAGAGCCGTTGGGAGCCAAGTGGGCCAGCCTGGTCAAACTGCAACGGCTAGTTTGACTGGCTCCACCGGCTGGCCGGTACAGTCCCACCGGCTGGCCGGTGTGTGCAAAAAGGCATAGGATTCTTGTCCAGGGGCCACCGGCTGACCGGTACAGCTCCACCGGCTGGCCGGTGCCTTGGTAGAGAAGAAGAGTTTTGATCCAGGCTCTACCGGTCGACCGGTGGAGGAGCCACCGGCTGGCCGGTGGCAAGACGGTAGCAAATACTATTTGGGCTGGGTGCCACAGGTCGACCGGTGACAGAGCCACCGGTCGACCGGTGGAACCTGGCAGTGGGCAATCCCTCTGCCAGTTCCACCGGCTGGCCGGTGCTATCACACCGGTTGGCCGGTGGACTGAATTTCAGTCCATTTTGCCAACTTTCTTGGGCCAATCCTTTGGCAATATTTTGCCTATCATCCACAACACTTAAAAACAAGGTTAGACAAACATGAAAGTGATTGTGATCATGAAAATTAAACCACGAGGGGATACGAGAGGTACAACAATCTCCCCCTATTTTGATGATCACAATCACCAAAACAATTAATGTAAAATACTGAAATTGAAAGGAAATGCTAAGCATGATGAAAAGGATTCTCCCCCAATCAATCAAGAAATTTCTCCCCCTTTGTGATTATCAAAATAGAGTGGGGCACAAAACTTGATTGAGGGAAGCGATGAAAAACGAGATTTTAAATCAATTGAAAATGATATCAATTGTTGAAAATTTTGAAATGAAAATTGAATAAAAATTTGGAAACCAAGTGTTGAAATTGAAAGTTGGAATCGAAAATTTTGAAATTGAAATTAAACGGGCTTAATTTTTGAAATTGAGAGTTTTGAAACAAAGTTTGAAAACAATTTAGAAAGTTCTCCCCCTAAATAGAAACAATAAATCACCGGGGAAAGGAAACTATCTTAGGCCCGGAGAGACTCGCTAGAAGGGATTTTTCAATCCAAACTTGTCTCATAGCGGGTCTTCTCCTATAGAATTCATCCGAATAAAAAATCGATTTGGGCCTACCATACCAGGCATTTTTGCAATTACATTCATATATCATGTGCCCGGATTTCTTACAATAATTACAAAATTTGTAACTAGAGCTCCCCCTTACAAAAACAGTGGGTGCATGGGAGGAGGAAGCTTGGTTGGTGTAGCCAAGTCCATTGGTGGTTCTAGATATTCGTTGGGAACCTAGGAGATTGTTCAAATTTTGTTCCCCTTTGGTGAACTTAGCTAGGGTTTCTCTAAGGTCCTTGATGGTTGATTCCAAAGAATCAACATTTGGGAAATTTTGGATTTTAAGGGAGAGTTCCTCCTTCTCTTTGAGAAGTTGGTCTTTTTCGGAGCAAAGTTTTTTGAAATTCTTTTTTAAAGCAACAAATTTTGACGATAAAGCATGAAAACCTTTTTCTAGTTGGTCTCTAGCGTGTGAGAGTTCTTCATAGGATAGATGATTGAAAGAATTTGAATTTGAGGAAAAAGAGGATGAGGAGTCGGAAGATGTTACCTCATGGAATGCCATTAGGCATTTTGTACCTTGGTCGCTCGAGGAGGAGGAGGAGGAGGATGATGAGGAGGTGTCACTCCATGTCGCCTTGAGGACCTTTTTCTTTCCTTTCTCCTTTGGCGTGGCCCGTTTCTTGTTGAGTGGGCAATCGGGCTTGTAATGGCCCTTTTCGCCGCACCCATAGCATTTTACCTTGGGCTCGGATCTTGCGGTGGGTTCTTGCTTTCGGTGCTTGCGGGATTTCTTCTTCTTCTTGTGCTTCTTCATAAACTTGTGCATTTGGCGGGCGAGATTCTCCATTTCCGAGTCGCCGCTTGATGATGAGGAAGATGAGGATGATGATGATGAGGAGGAGCTTACTTCTTTTTGTACCTTGAGGGCGATGTTCTTTGGTGTCTTGATTGGTGTGCCCTCCTTTTGAGCTTGCCTCCTCATCGTGATCTCGTACGTCATAAGGGATCCGATGAGCTCCTCTACCGGCATATTTTTGACGTCCTTAGCTTCTTGGATCGCCGTCACCTTTGGTGCCCATGTGCTCGGTAGGACCCATAGAATCTTTTTGACCATCGTCTCGGCTGAAACATCATCACCAAGAGATTTCCTTCCATTGCACACGTCAGTAAAGCGAGTAAACATATCGGAAATAGACTCATTTGGATGCATTGAAAATGACTCAAAATCTTGCCTATACATATCCAATCTAGTGTCTTTGACTTTGTTAGTGCCCTCATGAGTTACTTCTAAAAGTTTCCAAATTTCATGTGAGGAGGTGCAAGTAGAAACTCGATTGAACTCATTTCGGTCTAGGCCGCAATGGAGAGCGTTCATGGCTTTTCCATCAAGCTCAAAATTCTTAATATCGACGGGGGTCCATTTGGATTCGTCGGGGGAAGACAAAGAATAACCTTTCATGACAATTTTGTAAATCGGATAACCTATGCTTCTTAAAAAAGTGGTCATGCGGGTTTTCCAATAATTATAGTCGGTCCCATCAAAAAATGGAGCCCGACCCAATGAAAATCCTTCGGGGGCAAAAGAGGTTGATTCCATCTTAATGGATCTTAAATTTGAAACCGGGTTAGGGTATTACTCAAACCTACCTTTGATACCAATTGTTGGGTCGGAAAAAAGACGGGAATGATGGCAAGAGGGGGGGTGAATTGCCTTTTAAAAAAAAATTGATTAACAAATTAAAAATCAAAGTAAAGTGCAGCGGAAATAAAGAGGCAATCACACAAGAAATTGATAACGGAGTTCGGCCAAAAACCGGCCTACGTCTCCGCTCCCAACTCAACCGTTGAGAGATTCCTACCGCTTGCTTTTCAATGGTTTTAGCAAGAAACCCACTAGGCTTTGAGGTAGCACTAGGACCTATTACAGCTTGCTTTTGTGGTTAAGCAAGAACCCACTTGCTTTTGATGGTTGAGCAAGAACCCACTAGCCTTTTTAACGGGTGAAGGCTAGCTCACCGTGACACAAGCCTTTTAAAAGGGAAGGCTTGAAGAAACCTCTTCACACCTTAATGGTGGTGTGAGAACCCAAAGAAAGGGAGATGAGAAAATAGTTTGGGGTTTGTAGGCACAAACCCAATTTTAAAGCTCAAAATGAATAAAACACTAAAAACCGTAATTGGAGAAGTCTTGGGCGCCTTTGATTGATTGGAGATGTTGAAGGCCGCTTCCAAGCTTCTTTGGAGGAGCTCCTTGGGTGTGGAAGTTGTTGGAGCTAGGTGGGTTCCTTTGAGGAATTCCGCCGGAGGTACGCCAAATGATCCAAAATATGTCCGTTGGCTTCGTATATGTTCCGGTAGGTGTCCGGGGCTTCCTTGGCCTTTATTTATAGGCATGGAACCCTTGGGGAGGCTTCGGAGCCGTTGGAGAGGCTTAAAGAGCCGTTGGGAGCCAAGTGGGCCAGCCTGGTCAAACTGCAACGGCTAGTTTGACTGGCTCCACCGGCTGGCCGGTACAGTCCCACCGGCTGGCCGGTGTGTGCAAAAAGGCATAGGATTCTTGTCCAGGGGCCACCGGCTGACCGGTACAGCTCCACCGGCTGGCCGGTGCCTTGGTAGAGAAGAAGAGTCTTGATCCAGGCTCTACCGGTCGACCGGTGGAGGAGCCACCGGCTGGCCGGTGGCAAGACGGTAGCAAATACTATTTGGGCTGGGTGCCACAGGTCGACCGGTGACAGAGCCACCGGTCGACCGGTGGAACCTGGCAGTGGGCAATCCCTCTGCCAGTTCCACCGGCTGGCCGGTGCTATCACACCGGTTGGCCGGTGGACTGAATTTCAGTCCATTTTGCCAACTTTCTTGGGCCAATCCTTTGGAAATATTTTGCCTATCATCCACAACACTTAAAAACAAGGTTAGACAAACATGAAAGTGATTGTGATCATGAAAATTAAACCACGAGGGGATACGAGAGGTACAACACTCTAAATACCATAAAACCCTGTAAAACTGAAAACAAAACATTAAAACCCCAAAAGACGCTAAAATATCAGAAAATATTTTACAATAATATACCATGAAAACCCCTATAATCCCTAAAATCCCTAAATACCATAAATCCATAAAAATCAAAAAAACCCCTAAAAACTCTTGAAAATGTAAAAAAATGCCGAAAAAGCCTTGAAAACCATAAAAACCCCTAAAAACCATAAAAAACCCTAAAAACCCATAAAATCCCAAAAAAACCATTAAAACTCTAAAAACCCTTAAACGCATAAAAAAAACTTTAAAAACTCAAACAAATATTAAGACTCTAAAATACTCAAAAAACCCTAAAAAAACTATCAAAACTAATAAAACCGTAAAAATCCTAAAAAATTGAATTCCAATAGAAACAATCAAAATCCATAAAAACATAAAAACCCTAAAAAAAATTAAAATAATAAAAAACCCCAAAAAATCAATGAAAAGATAGAAAAAACTAATATACTAGAATCCCCCCAAGAAATATAAAAACCCCTAAAACCAAAAATATTCAAAAAACCTACTAAAAACTATAAAACCCCATAAAACAACAAAAAATGTAAAAAAACTCAAAAACCCATTATACCCATAAAAATCGAAAAACCCTGAAAACTAAAAAGTCATTAAAAACCCTAAAACCCCTAAAATGATAAAAACTCTAAAAACGATCTATCTAACTGAAAATGAAAAGAACCATAAAATTTTCTAAAAAATATATATAGATACAGGAAAATGTAAAAATACTAATAATGATGAAATTCCCCTAAAACAAGTAAAAACACCTAAAATCCATAAAACCCCATAAGACACAAAACCCCCACTAAATACTCTAAAATCCCATAACCCCCCCCGCCCAAACATTACAAAACTCTAAAAAATATTAAATACCCTAAAAACACAAAAAACCCAAAAACTCAAAGGACCTAAAAACCATAAAAACCTACAAAATCCCTAAAAACCATAAACACGATAAAAATTCATATAAAACCTACAAAAACCAAGAAAATACATAAAAACAAAAAAACCCCTAAAAAAATAAATAACCCTAAAACCCATAAAACTACTAAAACGAAAGAACCCACTCCCCTAAAAATCTATAAACCCCTAAAAACCACTAAAACTATAAAAACCTTAAACCCACTAAAAACGTTAAAAAATTGTAAATCCCATTAAAAAATAAAAACATGAAAAAAAAATCCTATAAAATTCTAAAACCCTAGAAACCCCATAAAAACCATATAAACCCTAACAAACCCTAACTACACTCAAAATCATTACAACCCCTAAATCACTAAAAACCAAAAAAACCAAAAAAACCCCAAAAAATGACAACATTGAAATCCCTAAAATCCCCAAACCCATGAAAACCAGAAAAACACTTAACACTTTTAAAAAAAACCTAAGAAAACAAATAAAACCCCTATAACCCCACTTAAAACACTAAAAACCAGTTAATCCACTAAAAACACTATAAAATTATAAAAACAATTAATACTTGAAAAAAATCTAAAAAAGTTTAAAAGACCCAAAGATCATAAAAACTTTGAAACTCCTAAAAACCCTGAAAACCCAAAAACCCACAAAATTCGTAAAACCCCTTAAAACCTCTAAAAACCATAAAACCAATTAAAAACATAACAGAAACTATAAATCCCCATAAAAACTCTTAAAACTCCTAAAATGTTTAACACCTAAAAACATTAAAAATAAGAAGAAAATCAAAATAACCTAAAATCCCAAAAAACCATAAATAACTGAAAAATCCTAAAAAGGATTAAAATTTATAAAAACACTAAAAACACTAAAAACCATAAAAATTCTCAAAAATACCTTAAATAACTCAAAACACAAATATCCTAACAACCTATAAAATCCCATGATAATAGAAAAAAACCCTAAAATTTGTAAAAAACTGGTAAAATACAAATAACCATTGAAAACTCTAAAAACTTTTAAAATCCCTAAAAATATTTAAAAATAATAAACACCTTAATAGAACAAATAAAATAAAATAAAAACTCAAATAAACAAATGACATTAAAACCCTAAAAAATATTTAAAATACTAAAAAACCCTAAAACCCTCAGAATCTCAAAAACGCAAAAAACCCTAAATACTATAATAATCATCAAAAATCACTGAAAATCCCTAAAACAAAAGATACCAAAAAAACCCATAAAAATCCCTAAAACCCATAAAAACATTAAAATCCCACAGAAGCATAAAAACTAGAAAAAATATAAAACCTAAAAATAACATAAAATTTTTAAAAACTCTAAATACATTAAAACACCTAAAAACACAAAAAATCCCCTAAAACCCAAAAAAAATTATTTAAAAACCATAAATATCTGAAAACCCTAAACCCCTAAAAAACTCTAAACTCATAAATACCATAAACCCCTTAAAATCCATAAAAACTCTAAAAACATAAAAACATTAAAATCCATAATAATTCCCAAAAAATCATTAAAATCACAAAAAACCCAAAAAATATTGAAAACCCTTTGAAAATAATAAAACCCCCTTTTAACCCTTAACAATCAACAAAACCTATAGAATTACTAAAAAAATAAAAACTATTTTATCACCTGAAATCGTTAAAAACTCTAAAACCCTTAAAACAGTAAAAAACTCAAAAAACCCTAAGAAGAATAAATTCCCTAAAATCCTTGAAAATTCCTTCAGACACTAACAAAGCATAAAACCCCCCCAATGCCTATCAAATTCCTTTTAAAGGCTATAACCCTTAAAACCATAAAAATTATACAAAATTCATAAAAATCCCAAACAAAAAACTCAAAAAACCCCCTAAAAACCTTGACAACCATAAAAACCTCTAAAACATTAGAAAAACACTAACACCCATAAAAAACCACTAAAACTATAAAAACCAGTAAAACCCATAGAAACATTAAAAAAATCTATAAAAAAATAAAATCCCCAAAAATCTAAAAAAAACCCTAAAACCCCAAAAGTCCCTAAATCCTAGAAAAAATCCAAATAACCTAATAAACCCTGAAATCCACTAAAAACCCTCGAAGTCAATAAAAATCCATGAAACCCAAGACAATATAAATATCCTAAACAATCCATAAAAATCCATGGAAATTTAAAAAACCTAAAAAACATGAAAAACCCCAAAAAACCATAAAAACCTGTAAAAATGTTGAAACCCCTAAAACCCCATAAAAACCATAAAACAAACTAATTTTTTTTAAAATCCCTTAAAACAAACACATATGTTACAAAACTATAAAAAACCCTAAAAACACAAAAAACCATAAAACCATAAAAGACGCTAAAACACCAAACAGTCCATTGAACCCCTTAAACAACAAAAGAACCACTCAAAATCCCAAAAAACACCAAAAAAATTCCTAAAAACTATAAAAATATTAATAATCCCAAAATCCATGAAATCGTAAGAGGCCAAAAAAACCCTAAAAACTCATGAAACCTTAAAATCCTTAAAAACCTTTTAAAACCTGAAAAATTAAATACCCTAAAACCAAATAAATACTAAAAAAACATATAAAACCACAAAAATGAGAAATATAATAAAAATCCCTAAAACCCCTAAAAACTCAAAAACCCTCTAAAAACACAAAATACCCTAAAACTCTTAAAAACTTGAAAACCCATAAAAAACACTAAAACTATTCAGAATCCAAGAAAACATAAAAACTGTAAAAACCATAAATAACCATGAAATCAAGAAAACCAACTAAAACCTATAAATATCATTAAATCCTAAAAAAACTTTTAAAATCTCTAAAACTCATAAAACCCATTATAACTGAAAAAACATTAAAATCAAAAAACTCACTATAAACTCCTAATACCCATAAATAATAAAAACCAATAGAAAAACAAAAAAAATTCTCAAAACCATTAAAGAACTTAAAACTATAAAAATCCTAAAAATTCTCTAAAAATTAGAAACTCTTAACCATGTAAAAATACCAAAAAACCCCTAAAATTGGAAAGATACATTGAATATCTTAAAAACTCTATAACCACTTAAAACCCCCATTACATTAAAACACTAAAAAATCATCAAATCCTAAAAACCTCAAAAAATAAATAAAAAAATAAGACTTTAAAGACACTAAAAACAATAAAAATATGGAAACCCCTAAAAAACAAAAAAAATCCCAAAAACTACAAAAAAACCTAAAACCCATAAAAATCAAGAAAAATTCCAAAATATCCTTGAAATCGTAAGAAACCCTAAAAATCTAAAACACTCATGAAAACTATAAATAATATAAAAACCATTAGAAACCCTAAAAACAGTAACAACTATAAAACACATTGAAAAAACAAAAAATATTTAAGATATATAAAAACCCTAAAAATCATAAAAACAAAAATGAACCCTAAAAATCCAAAAAAGATCCGAAAACACTAAAACCCTAAAAACATTTAAATCCCTAAAAAACTCCCTCAAAATCCCTAAAACATCCATAACACCTAATAACCATAAAAATCCAAAAAAATAAAAAAACACATGAAAATACAATAAAACCATAAAACCCTATGAACTATACAAACCCCTAAAAAATATATAAAAACCTAAAACACCTAAAACCCAAAAATCTATAAAACCACTAATAAATATAATTTTATTAGAACCTCTAAAATTCAAAAAAAAACTAAAAAATATTAAATCACTAAAAACTCAAAAAACAGATATAAACCCTTAGAACCCAAAAACCCATAAAGAAACCAAAAAATAATCAAAATCCCAAAAACCCAAAAAAATCCAAAAATATGGAGAAATCATATTAAATCCATAAAAATACATAAAAATTTGAAAATTCCAAAAAAAAAACTGCAATCCCCTAGAACAAATAAAACCCCTTATACTATAAAAAACCCAAAAATGCTAACCCCCCCTAAAGACCACTAAAAACCCTAAAAACCTAAAAACTAGTTAAAATATTTAAAAACTATAAAAAACCTTATATGCATAAAAACTAAAAAATACATACAACCCAAATAAATCTAATAACCCAACAATAAGGAAAAATCCTAGAAACCCCCAAAATCACAAAATACCATAAAAACCCATAAAACCAATAAAACCCATAAAAATCCAAAATATCCCTAAAAATCCATGAAAACATAAAAATCCCTAAAAAACGGAAAAACACCAAAAATACATTAAAAAAACCTAAAAATAGAAAAACCGTAAAAACACATAAATCTCTTAAAACTATTAAAAAATATAAAAAACCTTTAAACCGCAAAAGACATTTAAAAAATCTAAAAAGCATAAAAACATATAAAACTCAAAAAAAATCTAAAAAACATGAAAACCAATGAAACCCATCAAAATTACATAAAACATAGAATTCCCTAGAACCAAAAAAATCCAAAATTCTCTACAAAATCATGAAGAAGAAAAAAATCCCTAAAAATATAAAAAACACTTGAAATCCATAAAAACCCCATAAAAATATTAGACACCCTAAAATCATAAAAATATAAAAGTCCACTAAAAACATTAAAACCCCTTAAACACCATAAATGTTTAAAAGAAATTTTAAACCCTAAATAACAAAAAAAAACACCCTTAAAGACACAAAAGTCCCTAAAGTCCTTAAAAACCATAAGAACCCTAAAAACCCTGAAAACCATGAAAACCCTTTGAAACACAAAAAACGCAAAAAAAACAGTAAAACAAATATAAATATTTAAAATGTCCAAAAGTACATAAAAAGGAAAAAACCCCCATGAAACCATAAAAACAACAAAAACTCCTGACCACCTTAAAAAATCAAAAAAAAAACCTAAACACCCTACAAACCAATAAAAACCCTAAAACCCTTAAAACCCAAAAACTGTTTTAGAAAACTCCCAAAAACCTAAATATCCCTTAAAATCTCAGAAAAACCTAAAAACCCACAATACGGTAAAATCCCAGAAAACCCCTAAGAACACTCCAAAAAAATTAAAAACATCAAACTTCTTAATACCATAAAAACGGTATAACTCCAAAAAATCCTGGATAATGAAAAAAGGAAAAAACAATAAATAAACCCTGAAAACCATAAAACCACTAAATACCATAAACAAACCTAAAAAATCAAAAAAAAACTCTAAAACCACTACAATATATTAAAACCATTAAAAGTCCTAAAAACAATATATAATTTTTAAAAACCATTAAAACCATTAAAAGCTGAAAAAATTGAAAACAAATAATACTAAAAAACCTCGAAACACCTAAAAAACTCTAAACCACCCAAAATCTGTAGAATACCAAAAAATAGATAAAACCATAAAATTCCAAAAACATACCTAAAAATACTTGAAAATGTACAAACCCATAAAAAACTTGAAAAACCCTTGAAAACCATAAAACACCTAAAATATAATAAAATCCCTAAAAACATATAAAAACCCAAAAATTAATGAAAAATCTAAATCCCTTAAAACCATTAAAACTGTTAAAATACTATAGAAACCCTTAAAACCCCTAAACTTTCAAAAACGACTAAAAACTGAAAGAGACCTAAAAACCATAAAACCCCTAAAACCCCTGAAAAACCATAAACACCCTCAAAATACCTAAAAACCCTAAATCCATAAAAACCATAAAAATCCAACAAATTCCCTAAAATTCTCTGAAAATATTAAAATACTAAAAACCCGAAAATCCTAGTTAAAATCATACAAACCCCAAAACACCCTTAATAACCCTAAAACCCTCAAAATCTATAAAACTATAAAAACACCTAAAAACCATAAAAATTAACGAAAATACCAAAAAAAATACATAAAATTTAAAACCCCCCAAAAACATGAAAACACCCTAGAAAACCACTAAACACCCTAAAAAATTAAAACACTAAAAACCCAAAGAACCCCTAAAACAAATAAAAAAATTTAAATCCCTTAAAACCATTAAAAATGTTAAAAATATATAAAAACTATTATAATCCTAAATACCCAAAAAATACATAAAACCCCTAAATAATCCTAGAACTCAGAAAATCATTAAAAATAGGAAAAATAATTAAAAATCCATGAAAGCATAAAGAACCTTAAATCTCTTAAAACACCCTAAAACCATAAAAACTCCTAAAACCATCAAATCCACTAAAGAGCAATAAAAATATAAAACCCTATAAAAACAATAAGAACCCTTATAACCCTTAAAAATGTTTTTTGTTAAATCAAAAAATATTAAAACTCTTGAAAACTCAAAAAAACAATAAAACCCAAAAGGCCATAAAATGCTAGAAACCCTAAAAACCACAAAAACCTAGAAAACCACTAAAACCACCAAATACCTGAAACACTAAAACCCATAAAAATCCAAAAAATATCTAAAGACATAAAAACCCCCTAAACACCCTGAAAACTCCCTAGAAGCATAAAAACACCTAAAACCCAAAAATCCTAAGGAATCCCAAAATCCCGAAAAACAACAAAAATTTAATAAAACTTATAAACACTAAAAATGTTAAAAAAAACTCTAAAAACCTTAAACACAAAAAATACTAAAAAACCCCTTAAAACTAAAAAACCAAACAATCCAAGAAAACCATAAAAACTGTAAAAACCCTAAAAATAATAAAAACCAAAAAATTATTAAAAAAACATAGTATACCGTAAAATAAAAAAAATACTAAAAACCCCTGAAAATAAACTAAAATGAAAATCTCAAAAACCCTAGAAAAACCTAGAAAACCATAATTAGCCCTAAAACCCTAAAACCCATAAAATCCCATAAACCCCTAAAAATAAATAAAAAACTCTAAAAACCATTATAAACCTTAAACCCCTTAATAAACTCTACAAACCCTTTAAAGTACATAAAAAAACCCAGAAATGCCCGTCAAAAACCTTGAAATACCCTAAAAATCATCAAAATTGAAAAAATTCCAAAATCCATGAAACCATCTATATCCTTAAATATCCATAAATTCTTATGAAAACATAGAAAAATCTTTTAACCCTAAAAAATCACAAAAAACATAAAACCGCTAAAAATTTTAAAAACCCATAAACCAATAAAACCCACTAAAAACTCTAAAAACCCTTAAAATCCCAAAAACCATTAGAGACATTGAAAACCATTAAAATCTGTAGAAAAATCAAATAAACACTAAAAACCCGAAATATCCAAGAATGTTGAATAACCCTAATGTCACTAAATAAACTTGAAAAACACTAAAAATCCATTAAAATACTGAATCCCCCTAAAAACCACAAAAATATTAAAAATAATTAAAAATCCCCAAAATCGTAAAAACATAAAAACCCATGGAAACCCCTATAAATCATAAAACCCCTAAAACCTACAGAAAAAATACCCAATAAACGCACAAAAACCTCTAAAACCCCTTAAAACCCAAAAATATTAAAAATTAATCAAAAACTTGAAAAAATTATAAATAATCATAAAACCTTAAAAAATAAAAAATACCTAATAAAAAATTCCCTAAACCCCTAAAAACCTATAACACCATCAAATCATCAAAATCCCAAATAACCCTAAATACCCATAAAAATATCCTAAAAATACCTAAAAATCTATGAAAACATAAAAAAATCCCCGAAAAAAATAAAAAACCTAAAGACATTAAAAAACCACAAAACCCCATAAATAACTTAAAAACACATAAATCCCAAAACCCCATTATACCCCAAATTTTTTATAAAAACTCCAAAAAAAATTATAATTTTGAAAAACTCCAAAATAAACCTAAAAACCCAAATTTCCTTAAAAACCCTAAAAAACAATAAAAACCCTAAAAACCTATAAAATTACCAAAAATACCAAAAAAATTACCAGAACACCTAAAAACTAGAAAAATAATAAAATTCATAACCAAGTCCCTGAAATTTGATAAAAATGAAAAAATACTGAAAAATCCTAAATACTCATAAACACCCCTAAAAACCATTAAAACCCAAAGAACCCAAAAAACATAAACCCCTAAAAAAACAAAAACCCCTTCAACCCACTAAAAAACATCAAATACACTAAAGAACCCTAAAAACCCCAAAAACTGAGAAAAAACCCTAAATTAAAAAAAGAATATAAAAACCCTGAAAATAAGAAGACCCTTAAAACCAAAGAAAGCTTTAAAATTCATAAAATCCCAAAAAACCATTAAATTCTTAAAAATCACTAAAAATACCTAAAAACATAAAAAAATACAAAAAAAATCTAAAAAACCCCGAAAATCTACAAAAACACTTAAGATCCTTAAAAACCCAAAAATCTAAAACCTACTATAACCAATAAAAGTCTTAAAAAGTTCCTTAAAACCTTAACAACCATAATAATCCTAAAAAATACGTAAAAATCCCTAAAAATATATAAAAAACCCTAACAACCCTGAAGACCCCCTAAAACCCATAACCCCCTTAAAACATTTAAAACCCTAAAACCATTAAAAACCCCAAAGTCCCACTAAAAACTCTAGAACCCCTTAAAACCCCGACAAATGTTAAAAACTATAAAAACCTTTGAAACCCATAAAAAATAAATAAAAAACTCAAAAACCCAAAAATCTATAAAACCCTAACAACCCCAAAAACCATCAAATACCCTAAAACCCATCAATATACATAAAACTATGAATACCATAAAAACTATAAAAATATTATAAAATCCCTAAAGACATAAAAAACACTTAAAACACTAAAACCCCCCTCAAAAAATTTAAAAGTCTAAAAACTATAAAACACGTTCAAAATTACAGAAAACTCTAAAAAAGTTAAAAAAACATGTAAAAATTAAAAAACACTAAAAACCATAAAAAACATAAAAACCCTAAAAAGAAGAAAATCACAAAATTCGCTAAAAATACATGAAAATATAAAAAACCCCTACAACTCTAAAAAACCCTAAAAACATTTTAAAAAACTAAAACACAATTAAAATCCTTAACCCCACTAAAAACAAAAAACATAAAACCCCTACAATGATAAAAACTTTAGAAAAATTTAACTTCCCAAAAAAATTCAACAAAACCCCTCAAAACAAAAAAGGCCCAAAAACCATAAAAAGCACTTAAATTTTTTTAAAAAAACAAAAAAACCATTAAAATGAAAAAATAGCACTAAAATCGCAAAACCCTGGAAAAACTCCCTGAAAACCATAAAAAGCATAAAAATTATAAAAAATCCATTAAAACCCCATTAAAGAAACTGAAGTCTCTTAAAACCGTTAAAACCCCTAAAACCTTAAAAATTGAAAAAAAAACCAAAAAACCCATAAAAACTCAAAAAAAACCTGAAAAACTAAAAAGACCCTAAAACCCTTGAGAACCCATAAAAACCCCAGAAAATCCCAAAAACCCCTAAACATCCCAGAATCCCCTAAAAACTAAAAATCCTAAAACCATAAAAATCCTAAAAATCCATAAGGACCTATGGAAACAAAAAGACACAAAAAACCCTCCTAACAACCTAAAAACAATAAAAACACATAAAAAACCTCCATAAACAATAATAACCCTAAAGCCCCCAAAAAACACATAAAATCCCAAAAAGAAAAAGCAATAATAATAATCATAAAAACTATAGAAAACTAAACCCCCCCCCCCCAAACCCAAAAATCCTTAAATACAACAAAAACCCTACACACCCTAAAAACAATAAAAAAACTTAATAATCTCAAAAATACCAAGAAAATGAAATAAATAATAAAATTCATAAAATCGCCTAAATAATTAAAACCTCAAAAAAAATACAAAGACACAAAAACCCCATAATACATCCAAAAGCATCTAAAATTCTACAAATCATTAAAGTCTATTTTTTTTATAGAAAACACTAAAAACCATTAAAACCAAAGAAAATTAATTAAACCATAGAAACATAAAAAGTCCATAAAAACATTGAAATACCCTAAAAGCTCAAAAATTCCGTTAAAACCCATAAAACCCTCAAAATCCATAAAATCCCAAAAACCCATAAAAATAAAAAACATAAAAAATCCTCGAAAATCCATGAAAAAAAAATTTCTAAAAATCTCAAAACATCATAAAAACTATAAAAACTATAAAAAAAGATAAAATTAATAAAATTTCTAAAACTCATTAAAACCTTAAAACCACTAATAACTCTAAAACCATTAAATCCCTTTAAATAGTTAAAAACATTAAAAACCCTTAAAAATTGAAAAACCCTAAAAACACAAAAAAAACACTAAAACTCCAAAAGAACCTAAAAATAAAAATACACCCTAAAAAAATAAACACCCTAAAAACTGTAAAAAACTATAAAACTCTAGAACCCTAAAAATCCATTAAAAACCAATAAACCTGAAAACCCATAAAATTCATAATAACACTTAATATTAACAAAAAACATAAAAAATCATTAAAACCTAGAAAAACCCCATAAAAACATAAAACCCCTAAAACCATAAAAACCATAAACCCAATAAAAACCCTAAAAACAACTAAAAACACTAACTACCTTTTAATCACTTAAAAATATTTAAAAACTATAAATATATAAAAATCCTAAAAAAGTGAATCAACCCCATACAACCTTGAGAAAACCAAACAAGCCTTAAACCCCTAAAAATTATAAATAATATCAAAATACCTAAAAACCCTAAAAGACAAAAATTTCCTTAAAAATACGCTAAAATCCCTAAAACTATTAAAACCCTAAAATCCATGGAAAATAACAAAAACCTATAAAAACTGATAAATAAATTAAACAACTCTAAAAAACCCATGAAAACTCTAAAAACCTCTAAAAACTCTAAAAACCCTTAAAACTCATAAAAAAATTTAAAAAACATAAAAAATGTTAAAACCCCAAAGAAACTCAAAAAAAAACCCAAAAGGAACATAAAACAATAAATTTATGACAACACGATGAAAAAATATAAAAACCCTAGAAACCCCTAGAAACCCCTAAAAACCATTAAAACTATAAAATCTCAAAATTCCCAAAAAAATCTCTGAAGGGTTTGGTTGGATCCTTTTTTTCACTTGATCTACTATGATGGTGGATGGTTTTGCTATGAGTTGATGCTGGTGTTGTCTGCTAATTCTGCTATGAGGTGATGTGTGCTAGATGTGCTTTACAGTTTATGGGTTTCCGGAAAGGCTCTTTGGGATAAGGATTGGCTTTTATCTTGGATGCTGGTGGTTTTATGCCCATGTTTTTACTATTGGGTGTGATATGTGAGATTGTTGGTTGTTACTTGGATGAAATGTAATGAATATGATGATTTTGTTTCTGGTGTTGGTGGTTCTATACTACTAGTGATGGACTTAACTAGAGTGGTGGTGATGGCTGATATAGAATCTGTTGATTTTGGTGCTGGTGGGGAGTCATTTGGCTGAGAAGCCGCTGGTCGCTGGAAGGTGTGTTGCATTATGGATTGTGGTCTTATTTGATTTAGATGGTTTGGTTTTAAATCGGTGTGGATGCTGGATATTGGTTCTTTTTATTGCTGCTAGATGTTGTATTGCATTTGGGTGATGTAGATGTGTTTATGGATGTGCTACTAGGTATGAATTTTTGGATGCTGGATGGATTGAAGTTGAGGGTTGTTGGAATCAAAATTGCCGGGTGATGGATGATGCTTTGCTGGTATGTGATGAAAGATGCTGGTGTTTGTTGATGGTTGTCGCTTCGCTGCGAGGTGGTGAAGGCGAGACTTAGGAATTTGATGTTGGTGGTTCTGTGATGCAGGTGGTGAATATGCTTGGAACGAAGATGATTGTTGCTCAAAATGGTGTTGCGAGAAGCAGGTTTCTGTTTTGCTGGGAGATGTTGTTGGAGATGCTTCTGATTTTCTGCCTTTTCTAGTTTTGTGTGTATTTTTTGTTTTTTGGGGACTCTTGGATTTTGTGGGGGTGTCCATGGTTTTGGGGTGTGGGTTGATTGGCCCCACCCCTCCCTTGTTTGCTGTGTGTTTTCTCTAATAAATTTGGGGAGGGGGTCCAGAATAGCCTAGCCTTGAGTCTTCCTTGCACTAAATACCATGAAAATCCCTAAAAGAACATAAAACATTAAATACCACAAAGTACATTAAAAAACAAATAAACCCCTAAAAATGTTAAAAATCTCTAGAACCCCTTTAAGATCCTCAAATCTAAAAAAACCCCTATACCCCAACTAGATCATTAAAATCATGAAAACCCATTAAATCCCTGAAAACTCCTAAAAACTATAAACACATCAAACCCATAGAAACACAAAAACCCCACAAAAACCCAAAAACATTCATTGAAAACTATGAAAACCCAAAAAACCCCTAAAACACCTAAAAATGTTAAAAATACAAAAAAAAAAATAAAAATACGAAAAACTCAAAAAACCCCTAAAAACCCAATAAACCATAAATTCTATAAAACCTTTGAAAACCCTGAGACACCCTAAAATTCATCAAAAAACCCAAAAAAATACAAAACCCTAAAAACCCTGAAAACCCCATGAAAACCATATATACACTTAAAAATAGTAAAAATAGTAAAACCCCCAAAACCCCCAAAACACATAAAACCCATAAACACCACTAAAAACACTAAAACCCATTAAAATCCCAAAAATGATAAAAAAATATAAAAAACAATAAAACACCTAAAAAATTATGAAAACCCCTAAGCCCAAAAAGAACCTAAAAACCTCGAGTACATATAAAACCCTAAAAACCCAAAAAAACCCAAAAAAACCTCAAAATCCCTAAAAACCATAAAATCCCAAAAACCATAAAAATAAAAAAAATATCAATGAAATACATAAAAAAAATAAAACCATAAAATCCCCAAACTCCCAAAAAACACATAAAAATATAGAAAACACTTATGAACCCTCAAAATTTCTAAAACCCCTAAAATTCATAAAATCCATAAAAGTCATAAAAACCATTAAATATCTGAAAATCTATAATTCCCTAAAACCACTTAAAAACTCATAAAAACAATAAAATTATTAAAACCCATGAATCCTAAAAAACCCAAAAAACCCAATAATACCCCCGAACCACTAAAAAATTTAAAAACCTATAAACCCCGTAAAAATGCTAAAAACTATAAATACCTAAAAAACACTAAAAACCCAAAAAAATACCTAAAATCCAAAAAAACCATAAAAATAGTAAAAACACTAAAAAACCATGAAGCCCCTTAAAATTCATCAAAATCATAAAAAATGTAAAAAAATAAAGAAACCCTGAAAAACCCATAAAAACCAATAAAAAATTAACCTAGTAAAAAACCCATAAAAACACATAAAACACGTAAAACAGCACAAAAAACACTAAAACCCCTTAAAACCACCAAAAATGTTAAAAAACTATAAAAAACCTTGAAACCTCTAAAAATGTCAAAAACCCTAAAACCTTAAAAACTCCAAATACCCCAAAAAATCTATAACCCCTAAAAACCCTCAAAATCCCTAAAAACCCAAAAAACCATAAAAATCTTAAAAAACCCCTAAAATTTCTCAAAATATTATAAAACATATAAAACCTCTAAATAAACCCTAAAACCCATAAAAACCACTAAATATCTTAAGAAACCATAAATCCCTTAAAACCCCAAAAAGCATTATTAAATCTAAAAACCATCAAACCATAAAAAATTCCAAAAAACCCCATAATACCATAAAAAGACATTAAAAATAATAAAAACCATAAAATCCTGAGAATCCTTAAACACTCAAAATCCCAAAAAACCCAAAAAACCAATAAAATCCTAAAAATAATTTTAAAGCCCTAAAAACTAGGAAAAAATAAAAAAATCATAAAAATACGAAGAAATTCCAAAAAAACCATACAACCCTAAGACCCTAAATCCCCTCAAAACCCATAAAAACCCTAAAACCATTATAACTCTGAAAACTAATACAAATCCTAAACAAATTAAAAAATTCTAAAAATCATAAAATACATAATACTCAAGTGAACCCTATAAATTCAAAAAACATCCAAATAATCATGGAAACCCTAAAAACCTCGAAAAACTGTATAAACCCACAAAATCATTAAAAACCCTAAAAAATAATTATAATTATTTAAATCCTTAAGTATTTTACAAAAATATTTCAAAACTTAAAAAACAAAAAAAACAACAACTACACTTGAAAACCATAAAACGCACTGAAATCCCTTAAAACACATAAATACTACAAAACCGTTTAAAACTATAAAACACTTAATTACACTAAAAATGTTAAAAACCCACAAAAAACATAAAACCCTAAGACTTAAAAAACACTAAAACCCTAAAAATAATATAAACCATAGAAATCGTAAAATGTTTATAAAAATACCTAAAAACATAAAAACCCCTAAAAACCCTGAAAAAAACATGGAAACCATAGAACCCCTAAAACATAAAAATTTGAAAACCCTAAAAAACCCTCCAACCCACTAGAAGATCTAAAACCGTAAATCCCTGAAATTGTATTAAAAATTCTAAAAATCATTTATACCTATAAAAACTAAAAAAATCTAAAATCTAAAAAACCCTTATTAACTTTGAAAACCCTATGAAACACTCAAAATAAATAAAAATACTAAAACCCATAAAAATACATAAAATCCTTACATATCCTTGAAAATTCTAAAACACCTAAAAACCAAAAAAAACTCGTGAAAATAATTAAAAAATTCTAAAAACATAAAATCCCAAAAACCATTAAAACCTGATGTAGGGTCTTGAAAAATCCGCAAAGGAGAATGAGAATCCCCTTTAATAAAAAGGCGATTCCACCCAATTTCCCCCCAAATGAATTGGGAAAGGTGGGGAAATACTCAAAGGATGGCACAAGCCAAACAAGACCATAGACCGGTCCAATGATAATGGGTTGCAGCCGTTTCTGTGAAGAACCCCCTCTGCAGACCGCTATCATTCGCAGAATGGAGGCATAGATCCTCTACGGGCGCAAAGAAGGACGTGCTCGAGAATTTTCCATCACCACGAACCACCCCAACCGCATACCGCGTCGACCGGCCCATGCCACATCCGATGTCGTTCTAGGAATGGAGGTGGAACCCTATGCGGCCGCGAATCACTCCCTGAACTCGTTTGGTTCGTGGGGGAGATGCGTTCAATGCCCCCCCTGCGAGTTGCATATTGACCAAGTCATCTGTAAACTAGGTTTTTGGTCATGGGCCTCCCCAAAAGGTGCGACATCACAATAGATACATCTCTTTCCCCACATTATAAAAGGATACAGAGGGGGAATAGGGAGAGAATTCGGAGAGATGGACGAGACTCAGGTGGAAGGATTTCAAATGAATGGGCTTAGGATTTCGCAAACTGTGAGGTTCCAGTCCGCGAACCAGAACAGGTATGAAGCTAGAAGCGAATTAATAAAGAAATGAAAACACAAAATAACTTGGGGAACCGAGAACTGAAAATAACAAAGAAAAGAAGATCGTTACCCATGGCCTCTCCACGGATGCACTCCCCGTGGACTTGGGAATTTATGGCCCTTTTCCGATCCGACACACCGCGTAGCACCCTCCTACGCGGGCGATGCCCTAATCGACGAACCCTCGGGTCCACATCCATTACTCTAGGCTGCCTCAGAGCGTAATCCCCAAGCTAATGAAAACTACGAGTACATTGATTCCCCACCACAGGGATACATAGGAAGCCTCCATGAGGTTCAAACATGATCACCATCGGACCCCCGGGTCCACATTCATGTCGGCTCTCCGACACTTTTATTTGAACAACGTGGACTTTGATCCCTGTCTCCTAGGAAGGGTACGTAGGAAGCCTCCCAAAGGTTCAAGCCCAATAATCGGTCGATCCGACTATCTTCACGTCGGTTCACCATGCCACTCCTAGTGTCGCCTCAATGAGTCCATACTCCTCGGGGTCATTAATCCAATTAGGGATGGTAAACCTTTTGCATAAATGATTCTGAACCTGTTCATCCAATTGACCATTTCTAAACAGGAGTAATATGTGGATACTATTCTTGGGAATAAACCAAATATTCACAAACATATGAATACATCTTAAATCTATAAGAGAGTCCCAAAACAGGCAATAATTCCCCCCAAAAGGGTGCGATGATCCGGACTTCCCATCCTCTCGACCAATGTGAGTTCTTAAGTGTCGCTGGCCAAATTTCCCTATGAAAGCCTACCTTTGGAAAGCAGTTCCACGTATCGTCAGATACAGAACCATTGGGTGTTTCTAAACCAATGTGAAACAAAAAATGGTGAACCCAACGTGAATCTTTAACCAAGAATTACAGATTCCACCTAATCCCACCTGGTGCCTTTTTTATACTCACAAGGAGGGCAAAAAATGTCATTAATTATGCATGGGGTCATGAGATGCTTCTTTGATAGTTTTGCTGTTTGTATTTGTTAAAATTATCTACAGGTACCATACAGAACTCCCTTTGATCAAATGGCATCACGAAGGAACTCAGAGGTGCGCGCTTCCAACTACGCAATGACCGGACTTCCTCACCAACTGAGGACCTCGTCACCTACCCAGCATCTTCAATTCTGGGTCTCATATGAGTTGATCTGAGAGTACCATGTGAATGGTACTCTCTCGACGGTGGAGGCGGCCATGCACACCCTCCAATCCGCCATGACTCGCTGGTCGCCCGCCCAACAGCGACCGCAAAGGCAGGTCCAGATGGCTCCTGTTGCCATCTCAAACTGTTTCAAGAGTTTATCCTTGGAATGAGACAATGTGTACCACCCTTATCTTAGGGAGGCAGATGTGGTCAATACAGAGGACTTCATCCCCGCCAAACGGGTGTTCCACTCCAAGGCCGCCGCCGGAAGACTTCATCGTGGTTACGCCGTGAATCCACATTCTCACGCTCAGGAGGATGTAGCCCCAAGGATCCAGGCCCAAGATCCCCACGATCTGGCCCCTCGGACCGCCCGACGAGGGTGAAAAACATACAACTGGGGTTCGGTCGTCACCCTTATCCCCGAGGAGGAGCTCTGCTACCCAGTCACGGAGACGCATCATGAACAGACACATACACTTGTTCGTTCCTCCAATGCCAGCCATCCCGACCTAGTGGCCCGCCATCCAGACATGGTGTCATCATACGAGCAGGCATGCATCCCCGCTGAGCTCCGTCAAGCCCATCACTCATGCAAGACGACACCTACCCGGTAAGCACCTCTCCCTGCCCAGGGTCGTGAAGCCCACCAACCCGATGTGGTGGCGAACCAACATCTGCAGGACCAGCTCTTAGAAGATGCTCTTGATGCCTACCATCCCGATATGGTGGCGATCTACAAATCCCGCCACCCAGATGTGGTGGAAACTCATAGGTGGGCATGTCTCTCTGCCAATAAAGGCCACCGAATTGATATGGTGGGAAACCAACATATGTCGGGCCAGCTCCCTGCAGATTCAAGTAATGTATGCCATCCCGATGTGGCGGCAAACATAAGGATAAACCGGTATATCCCGGCCTAGGGGCAGATTCGTTCACCTTCCCCGACATAGGAGAATTGTCAGTACCCACTATCCACCGGAGGACTGGAGCAGGATATTCCTACTCTGATACCGGAATGGGCCTTCATACCCATTCCAGCCAAATATGTCTCTCTACATATCCTGGCACTGATGGAGGAGCATGTATCGATCCCAGATCATATATTGCAGACTTTCCAGATTGCAATTGAATCAATGGCAACAGTAAGGACTCGGACTCGTGAGCTTGTCTCCCCAATTGAGGTGACCCATTTAAGAGATGATATAGCCACCTCAGAGTATATCTGCATCCCTGCTTCCGCCTAGGAGGGTCGCCGGCTATATTCTGCGATGCAAGGGCAACCAGATCGAGCAAATTCACTCGTTCCAACTGGGGGACACCCTTCCATCATGGTGGATGCTCCAAAGCAGGCATATATCCCTGATAAAAGTCATGATGTTCGTCGGCATATCCTAGAAACATCACGAGACCCAATTAGATAGGGACACAAAGGTGGAGGTCATTGTCAATAGCAGATGGTACTCGCTGTCCACAAGAAAGTGCCCCAAACACACTGAAGGCAGCTGGAAAATAAAGTGTGGGTTCATGACTCCGCTCTACTCGAAGCTGGGGTTCCCAACGTCGCTAAGAACATATCTAAGGCTCCGAACCCTGCCCACCCATTACCATATTGTGGGAGTGGTAGTAGCAGTTGCGAAGGTCCTCCCCGCAATGTCTCTACCAGCAGCTCTGAAGGTCCTCCCCAGAGCACCTGTGGGGGCCTCCCCCACGGGCATATAACGGTCGATAACGAGAGTTCCTCTTTTGATACGAGTCACAGAAACCCTCCCCGTGAACAAAAGATCGAGTAGCAATAAGGTCCTCCACTTGCTGTGGTCCACCATGAAGGTCCTCTTTAGGGTATACGCTGCAAAAACTCTCCATGTAGTGGGACCATAGATTATGATAGTAGTCCTCACTAGCATAGTCGCAACTATGGAGGACCTCCCCACAGTGACCTATCATCACGAAAAGAAGGTCCTCCCCTTGTCTTAGCCTTCCCTGAAGGTCCTCCCCAGGGGTTATGTTGCAATGATACTCTGCGCAGCCGGGAATCAGATCACGGTGGTAGTCCCCTCTAACTTGATAACTGAGGTCCTCCCCGTAGAGACATCAAGAAACGAGAAGGCCCTCCCCTCGTTGCGGTACATTCTGAAGGCCATCCCTCGGGTGTACCCCGCAGATATTCTCCCTACATTAGCTGTAATTGTAGTCCCATCCATTGCGGAAGCTGTGATGGTAGTCCTCGCCACCATGGCCACCATTGCGAAGGTCCTCCCCACAGTGGCCCCAAGAAACAAGAAGGTCCTCCCCTTGTCATAGTGTGTCTTGATTGTCCTATCCAGGATACACATCGAACGTCAAACCATTATGGTCATCCTCACCATGAGGACAGTTGTTGCGAAGGCCCTCCCAGTGATGACATATCATATCAACATGAAGGTCCTCCCCCTGCTGAATCAAGCACGGAAAAGACCTCGTATACTGAGGCACTCAGAAGGACAGGATCGAGCCTGTACGATTTCCAGTCAATCGCTAATGACACCCTTCTTCAATCGGGAGACGTTCTGGGGCCACTGTCATCATCTGAACCACCTCAGAATCTCCCACGTGACAATTAAACATCTACCAGTTCAACTGCCTCCGACCACCCTATCAGCGAGAAACTCAATTGGGCTGACCAGGTAGATGAATCACTAGCGGAGGAGTATGCCGACATGTTTCACCTGAGGAAACGACTGGCCAGGGATGATATAAAAATTATGTCTTGGCCCATATACACCTCTCAGTTCAATATACCCAAAGAGTTTTCAGAAAAATGTGTGCACGACATCCACGATAATATATGGACAACCCTCCACCGACTGAAATCAAGATTTCTTCCCTACAAAGGGTATATAGACAATGTCAAGACAATAGGAGACCTCCTGCATCACGTTGACCTAGAATCCCTTCCTTTTCATGGAAACGGCGACCCGAGGGGCATAATGGAAACATGGAGATTGCTTGCCTTTGTGCGCTCCACCCGTTGTGCCGCCTCATCGGTGACGCCTCGACGGGTGTCCATATTAGGGGATGGGGAGGACATGGAACCCTGCATTTCACTCCACTTCTAGCCCAGAAGATCCAGTTCGGCATGGTTTCTTGCAACGTCATCACGTCAAGATAACAATCAAGTGGTCTCCATGTTCATGAAAGGCAACACACCGAGCAGAGTCAGGACGTGAGTAAGTCCTAGAAGCGTCAGGCATGATGAGAACGAGCCATTCAAGAACTCCTAAATCAGGACACCAATAGCATACAACAGGCCTCTCGCCTAAGAAAGGCTAATCAGCGGTCATTGCCTGCCTCCCCAGAAGGGATTGATTCATAGAAGAACTCAACACCAAACCCAGTTCCCCCCTGAATGGGGGCACGCAAGATCTGGAAAGTAGCGATAGCAGCAGCCACCGTCGCAGTCCAGGGTCAACCTCAGCCTACACGGCTAGGGGCATTTTTGACAACAAATTCCTCCATAATACCAGTAAAAATGAGAAGAGACTCAACGTCCAAGGAACGAAGCCAACCACAGCCCTCAGGGCTGGGGGAATTATTACCTCCTAGACAACAACCTCCCCCATGATAATCAATATTCTCTTGTCTAGGGAGGACAATCAAAAGAGGATGTTCCTGCACTATCTCGTCATTTGAATCATCATCCCCTCCGAAAGGGATGAGTAATATAAAGTCACATCAGAGAACTCTCTATGTCACACTTCATCAAGGAGCCTGAATGAAATACCGAGACAGAAGAGGGAAGACCAAAAAATACGTGGGAGATCCTCTTCCTACTCGGAAGATAACATCTTCTCCGCCCCGCGATACGCATCCATAAATGACATAGAGGCTAACCCCATGGGTAACAACGAAGATGGTGCAGATCCGGATAGATTGGGAGACGATGGATCTAGATAGGTTGTGACTCACAACGAACCACCGGGTGTGCACACCCGGAACCCGAGGGCCGCTCTAAACATGGCATCCCCTTCAGCCAACCTTCCTCTGCTCACCGTACAAGCTTCCAATAAGGATAATAACAAAGGACCAGTTACCATTAACCCGCCTCCTTCCCTCGATAAAGACGAGCCACTTACACTCGAAGAGAGATTCGATCGACAGAAAGAGGAAATGAAAGAATTGAGGCAGCTTGATGTCGAGCTACTCTAGAGGAACCGTCTTATTGAAAGCACTTCCCATGAAGATCTGCATCATGCACTCCTATTAAGTGCACCCCAAAGACCAAGGTTTCCCCCAGAAAACGAAGCACGGTCAGGGCTCCTTCCCAACGTGGTGCACGGCCCGTCCAACTACCTAAACGTGGATCTGGATGAATACCAAGACTTCCCTCCACTCCAGAAGCAACCAGAGAGAGTACTTCTAAACCCTCCGAAGGTGTCACAAACGACACATGCTCCCCTGGTTCCAACCGAGATAGATCCCCAAGCAATGCCTCGGGCTACACCTGCCCAGGATCGGGCCCAACAGGATGTAATCCAGGGTCTCATCAACACCATCGAGGCACTAACGACATGATTGGAATCAATTGATGGTCGACGTGGTCCGATACAGCCAGAGCGGAAGCCCAACCCAGATTGGGTGAGAAACACGCCTCCTCCACCCAATTTTGGGAGCCCTGTATTCCCTATTTTCAATGGATCAGGTGATCCAGAATAGCACTTGATGCACTATGAGTCTTATTGAAACCCTATTATTGGAACTCTGGAACAACAAGAATTAGTGAAACTCAGATTCTTCGTACGGAACATAAAAGGATCCGCCTTCGTCTGGTATAAGAGTCTGCTAGCCCAGTCAATAAAAAGCTAGGAAGACCTTCGGCAGAAGGTCCTCATCCTCTTCAGCTCGACGTTTCCTACAACAATAGTTAGCGACCTCATGAACTGAAAGAAGAGAGAGAACGAGAGGGTCTCAGATTTCATTGCTAGAAGGAAAGGTCTGACCTACTCTCTAAATAGGCCAAAGCCTCAAGATGAGTTTCTCACCATATGCATCGACAATCTTCGATATGAGCTGTGAACTCTGCTTATACCAATGGGGTGCACCACTGGCTTCTGCCATCTCTCGGTCGTTGCCTAGAGAATCGAGGACTCCCTGCAGCAGACCAATTTGAGGTCCCAAGTAGCCTCACAGGATCCTGCAAAGCGAAAATTTAGAGTCGAAGCATCCTCTATCACCCTCAAGAAAGCCCCTGTGCTTGCTCCACCACTCAGGTCTCCACCAAATCGTCAAGGGCCCCCTGTATATCAGTGACCGCCTCCGCCCAGGAGGGACGATCAGAAAGGGGCGAAGCGGAACCAGTTTGAGGAATGAAGAAATAAAGAATACTCGTTCCGAGAGGGCCAAGTCCATGGATACTTCATCACCGCCATGAATTGAAACCTAATCCATCTCCTGGAGCCAAGGAAAACTAAAGAAGTCGGCCGCGATGACAGGCCTGACTACTATCCCTACCATTGAATATTGGGGAAAAATATTCGGGAATTCTTTGTTTTCAATGACCTCCTGCAAAGGATGGTAGACTCTAGACAGGTCGAGATGGGACCACCATCGGCATATGTGACATATATTTGTACCACTGACTCCGATAAATTAGATGGTTTCCAGGAGGTCACCAGCAAGAAGGGGCATAATTTTGATATCTGGATGACTCGGAAGACTATTAATCGAGCCCAGGGCATACTCCTATCTCAACTACAACAGCCGGTGTTGCCACCAACCACCCCTGATGCCGGACATCTGACAATATCGGCCTCACAACCCTCTATGAGCCGGTCATCCAGGTGTAATCTAAAATGGAGGAGACAAGAGAAAGAGGTTAAATTCACAACGATGTCGAAGTTAGCCCAGACGCTGTCAGATTTCATGCCCTCAAACTTAGCTCCACGAGCACCGACCCACCAAATGAAACCATCAGGGACAACCGAACAGGTTGACCTATCAGAGGGTGAAGGGCCGATCATTGGTTCTATCATCGTCCTCCATCTTATGGAATCATTACATGACTAAGGGTATGGTTATGAACTCGAGTTCCCAATACAAGGAGTCGGGACGAGGAATCATAGAGGCATGGGATATCAGGGAAGACGCAGTTGCGGCCAAAACCAACCCTACGGTTGGACCTCAGCCCAGACCGTCAATATCACAGAAACCCATGGGAGAGCCATTCGATGGACTCGGTAGGAGAAAGGACATCCCTCCACCTCCATAAGCGGTCACTCTCCCCCGCCATTCTGCGGTACCCATCAGAGGAGGAACAAGCGCCTAGCCACATAGTGTGCACAAACAGACAGGTCAGGCAGAATCCCTAGAACCTGGGGACATCATCGACATCTACCCCTGCAACTGGTCCCTCCTCATCATGTATTCCAACTCCTAAGTCGCCTGCTAAAAATTTTACACCACCAGAGAAGCATCGGCCGTTGCAGAAGAAATATGATATCCTTAAGCAGTTGGCATCGGTACAATCCAAACTATTGATCCTGGATGCCTTGAGTTTGTCAACAGACCTTAGGGAGGCGCTTATAGAATCCCTACTCAGCCCCCAAGAGTCTCAAGCCGAGGCAGCTGCCGCCGAGATTTACCAGACGGAGACTAGCACGACTAAATTTGATGCGGTGATTTCCTTTACTGATCTGGATGAATATTCCATCATGCAAGGACACATAAAACCAATATATGTGTCCGACACACTAGATGATGTTGAGATCCAAAAAGTATTTATCAACAACAGATATAGATTTAACCTCCATCCCCTACGGACACATTGTATGTTGGGCTACAATGACGGAGATTTAATACCCTCATCTACAACTCTGCTAGATTACAACAAGAGTGAGAAGAATTCAATGGGAAAAATTAATCTAGAGACCCATTTTGGTGACCTTGTGGCCTATTCGGAATTCCTGGTGGTCTGGCATAACACAACGTTCAATGCCCTTCAGGGAAGGACGTGGCTCCATAGGCACATGTTCCTTCCTCCATCCTACCACCAGTGTATTAAGTAGTGCATCAATGTAAAATGTGGGACATTGCACGCCGACAAGCCCCATTACGAGCTCTCCGAGTCACATTACATTGATGTAGGGTTTTATGAGACAATGAAGAAGAAGCCTTTGGTTGATTGTGTCGTCTGGATACCCACTCCAAATGGTCTTGAAGTGGTCATTAATTACCCCCTCAGACAGCTTGGTAGAGACTACGTACTTCCCATTAACCATATTGATAATAGGGATTCGAGTTCGGGCACACACTCAGCTATCCTCATGACTTCAGCCATAACGGCTAGGCGTGGCAATGTGGGAACGTCTGCCAACCCTCAGTTTTGGGGCAGATACTTGAGTGAGGATGCCCACAACGCCTTGGCTACGGACTCCCAGGAGCCCTAATTAAGAACTATCCCCCTGTTAGATCAAGAATATAAGGATTTGGGATACGAAGCGGAGAAAGATATCAGGGACACACCTCCCATATTTGAGGAAGGTATCTCCACCACTGTGGACGAGCTCAGGGAAATAAACCTTGGTATTGTGGAAGAACTGAGGCCTACACTCATTAGTGCAGCCATGTCCCTCGAGGAGCACGAGATATATACTTCCTTCATAAGGTGACACCGGGTTTTCTTTGCCTGTAATTTCATAGAAATGTCGGGACTCGATCCCGAAATGGAGACGCATCACCTAGGTCTGCCAGAGGAACACCAGGGCTATAAACAGGCCGCCAGAAGGACACACCACTCACATGATGCCAAGATAGTGGCTGAAGTAGATAATATCCTCAATCCAGGATTCATTCGGGAAGTCCAATACCCCATCTGTTTGGCCAACATCGTCACTATCAAGAAGAAGAATTGAAAAATCCGCATCTGCATTGAATTCAGAAATCTCAATCAAAATTTCCTGAAAGATGATTTCTGGGTCCCATTCACCGAATTGTTAATCGATGCAATGGTCGGGTATGAGGCTCTATCCTTCATGGATGGCTATTCTGGGTATAATCAGATCAAGATGGCCCGAGAAGACAAAAGATCAACTGCCTTGAGGGGCCCTCAAAGATTATTCTACTATAGGGTCATGCCCTTTGGTCTCACGAATGATGGCGCCACATATCATCACGCCATGAATCATATATTTAAAACCATTCCTGGGGAGATTCGTCGAATGTTACATAGATGACTTGGTGGTTAAGTCCAGACAGTTCTTAGATGACCTGTCAGACCTTGAAATCGTCTTCAATAAACATCGACAACATAGTCTGAAGATGAACCCCTTGAAGTGTGCCTTTGAGGTTACCTCAGGGAAATTCCTTTTCTTCATCCTATGACATTGTGGCATCAAAGTCGACCCTGAAAAGACAAAGTCTATCCTTGTCCTGCCACCCCCCGCATTCTCACTGAGTTGAGAGCATTCCAAGGGAACCTGGCTTACATTAGGTGATTCATAGCCAACCTGGCGGGCAAATTAATTCCCTTTACCAGGATAATGAAGAAGGGGATTACCTACCAATGGACAGATGAATCCCAAGAGGCATTCGACAGCCTAAAGAGGTATCTCTTAATCCCACCGGTTCTCATTCACCCGGTATAAGGAATACCTCTCATCCTATATGTGATGGCCCTCGAACGGTCACTAGGGGCCTTCCTCACACAGAAAAATGACACCGGCAGTGAAAGCAATCTCTATTCTCTCATCTGGACCATGATTGATGCTGAGTCTCAATAATAAAACATTGAGAAGAGTTGTTTGGCCTTGGTCATCGCATTTCAAAAGTTGTGACATAATCTTCAGCATCATGAAGTCCACTTGGTCTCGCGTATTAACCCTCTCAAGTACATCCTCAGTCTCTCGATGCTGAAGGGGCGCCTATCCCAATGGGAAGTCATCCTTCAATAGTTTGACATCCGGTTTGTGCCTCATAAATCCATCAAAGGCCAGGCGTTAGCAGATTTTTTGGCAGATCACCCTTCAACAGGGACCCCCGCACTGGATGTCAAGCTAACCGATGAAGACATCTTTGTGGTTCAAGAGGAGCTCCCTACATGGAAAATGTACTTCGACGGTGCATCCTGAAGCCAAACTAGGAAAATAATGGAAGATCCCAAATTTTACAAGGTGGGCTTGGGAATAATACTCATGTCCCCAGAAAAGGACTTTATTCCATATTCCTTCCTCCTGTCAGAGGGATGCACAAACAATGAAGCGGAATATCAAGCCCTCATTGCAGGCCTGGAGCTCGCACTCCAAGCACAAGTACAACACCATAAGGTCAAAGGTGACTCGGAACTGGTCATTAAGCAAGTTAATGGTGACTATGCTATTAAAAAGGAGGAGCTGATTCCCCTGTTTGACCATGTCCGAGGGTTAATGGCAGAATTCTCCACAGAACCCACATTGGCCTATATTACCCGGTCTCAGAATGCCCGGGCAGACGCATTAGCTAATGTAGCCACATCCCTAGCCGTCCCAGACTGGGATGAAACAGTCATCAGTATTGCTCACTGTCGAATGGTCTTACTAGTTTTCCAGACCAAAATGGAGGAAATCCATGAAGTCAGTCCTATCCCTAAGCCATATTCTCCCATTACAGGTTGGATGACCCCCATTGTAAACTGCCTTCAATGAGGATAACTTCCACCAGACAGGGATGAACGAGAGAAAATATGGATAAGGGCAATCAAATTTGTTTTATATGGAAGCACGAGTCAGCAAGAGGTCCTCTAAAAACGAGGCCTCGATGGAATCCTCCTCAGATGCGTTGATGGAGAATAAACCACAACCGTCGAGACTGAAGTGCATGCTAAAGTATGTGGATCACATCAACCGGGGTCCAAGCTTTCCCATAAGGTCCATAGGCTTGGGTACTATTTGACCACAGTGGCACGAGATTGCGAGTACTTTACCAAAAAATGCCACTAATGCCAAATTAATGATAACTTCATACACCAAACCATGGAGTTACTCCATCTGGACAAGTACTTATGGCCATTTTCCATATGGGGAATGGATTTCGTGGGACCATATCCTCCCGCCACAACCAAACAGCTGAAGTATATCCTCACGACAACCGACTTCTTTTCCAAATGGGCAGAAGTTGTACCCCTTAAGGAAGTCGGGGCAAGAAATATTGTCAACTTTCTGAAAACCAATATCATCACCAAATTTGGTGTCCCTCATACCATACTGATGAATAACGGCACCACCTTCTGTACTGCTGAATTGGAGAAACTATACCAAGAATATGGTGTCAAGGCTAACCATTCATCTCGTTACCACGTAGCAGCCAACATACAGATAGAGGATTTCAACAAGACCCTATCCAACATTCTCCAGAAAATGTTGGAAAAAGACAAGAATTCATGGCCGGATAAACTCCTCCATGCATTGTGGGCTTATCGAACCACAATCTGCACCGCTACTCGGGATACTCCATACTCATTAGTATACGGAACAGAAGCGGTCCTGCCCATTGAACTCCAATTACCCTCACTCCGTGTTGCAATTTGTGATCAGTTATAAAACAATGAGAAATCAGAAAAGTGGCTGGGTGAATTGGAGAAGCTGGAAAAGAAGTGGTTCCCACATTGCACCATCTAGAAGTATATCAGATCCGGATTGCACGAGCCTTCAATAAAAAGGTTCGTCTTTGGACTTTCTTGGAAGGAGAATTGGTATTGGTTCTTCGGACCCTAATGATACTTGGAAATAAACCTCCAATTCTAGAGCCCAAGTAGGGGGGACCATATGTTATACATAAGGTCTACTCTAACGGAGCATATACCGAAATCTCTATGGACGGGAAATTCACCACCTCTCCTACAAATGAGAGATCCCTGAAGAAGTATTTCACATAATAACTAAAAGCAGTTATTGACCGAGATACAAGACGTTAAAATGACAAGCACTGAACGGTCCAAACTCTATGACCCTAAACTAAGAGTATCCCGTCCTCACTGGAAAAACTAAAAGAAGTTATCGTCCGAACTGCAGGACGTTAAACTTCCAAGAACCCAAGGATCCAAACTCTATGACCCTAAATTAAGAGTATCCTGTCCTCACCGTCATATCTAAAATTAGTTATCGTCCGAGCTGTAGGACATTAAACTACCAATCACTCAACGGTCCAAACTCTATGACCCTAAACTAAGAGTATCCCGTCCTCACCGGCATAACTAAAAGCAGTTATCGTTCGAGCTGCAGGACGTTAAACTGCCAAGCACTCAACAGTACAAATATTACGACCCTAAACTAAGAGTATCCCGTCCTCACCATCATAACTAAAAGTAGTTATCATCCAAGATGATGGAAGTTAAACATCCAATCACTCAATGGTACAAACACTATAACCCTAAACTAAGAGTATCCCATCGTCACCAGCATAACTAAAAGCAGTTATCGTCTGAGCTGCATTACATTAAACTGCCAAGCAGTCAATGGTCCAAACTCTATGTCCCAAAACTAAGAGTATCCCATCCTCACCGGCATAACTAAAAGCAGTCATCATCCGAGCTGAAGGACGTTAAACTTCCAAGCACTCAACAGTATAAACTCTATGACCCTAAACTAAGATTATCCCATCCTCACCGGCATAACTAAAAACAGTTATCGTCCGAGGTGCAGGACATTAAACTGCCAAGCACTCAATGGTCTAAACTCTTTGACCATAAACTAAGAGTATCCCATCCTCACCAACATAACTAAAAGAAGTTATCATCTGAGCTACAGGACGTTAAATTTCCAAGAACTCAACGGTCCAAACTCTATGACCCTAAACTAAGAGTATGCCATCCTCACCAGCACAACAAAATGAAGTTATTGTCTGAGCTGCAGGACGTTAAACTGTCGAGCACTCAATGGTCCAAACTCTATAACCCTAAACTAATAGTATCTCATCCTCACCGGCATAACTAAAAGCAGTTCTCGTCTGAGCTGCAGGACGCTAAACTTCCAAGCACTCAACAGTCCAAATTCTATGAACCTAAATTAATAGTATCCCGTCATCACCGGCAAAACTAAAAACAATTATCGTCCATGATGTAGGACGTTAAACTGCCAAGCACTCAACGGTCCAAACTATAGGACCTTAAAATAAAAGTATATCGTCCTCACCGCACGACGTTAAACTCCACGGACAAGGAAGTTAAAAACATTCCCCTTTCCCCCGTGTGTGGATCATCCCTGGATGGGATGCACTCCAAATAGAACAATGTGAGGCTTGATTCCAACCTTTGCAGGGTACGTAGTGATGCCAGGATCCCCTACCCTGGCCCAGCCACTCCCAAATGGAATATAATTTGTCCCCTTCACCCGTGTACGGACCAGCCCTCCACGGAGTGTACTCATTTTAGAGAACTATGTGTGGATTGATTCCTACCCTCGCAGGATACGTAGTGACACCAGAGTTCCACACCATGGCCCAGCCATCCCCAAATAAAAGTTAAGATACTATCTCCCCCATGTACGGACCAGCCCCGTACGTGGTGTATTGCCTTTCAGAAAACTATGTAAGGCTTGATTTATTCCCTCATAGGATCCGTAGTGACACCAAAGTTCCACACCCTAGCCCAGCCACCTCAAATTAAGAAAAAACTACCCCTTCCCCACACAGACTAGACCCGCACAGGGTGTATTTCCCAGCGAACTTTGAAAGGCTTGATTCCTGCCCTCGTAGGATACATAGTGACGCCTGGATTCTGTATCATGTCCTAGACATTTAAAAAAATGCCCCTTACCCCCATTTTAGGACCAGACTTGCATGGGGTGTATTCATGAAAGAACTATGTGTGGCTTTATTCCTTCCCTTAAAGGAAACGTAGTGACGCCAAGGTCCCCCACCCTGGTCCAGCCATCCCCAAATGGATGTTACAAATTCACATTCCCCCGTGTATGGACCATACCTGCACAGGTTTTACTCTTCATCCTTATCGCATGACGTTAAAATGCATGGATAAGAAAATAAAAATGGCCTTTCCCCTGTGTATGGACTAGACCCGAACAGGGTGTACTCTTCAACCTCGCCGTATGATATTAAAATGCACGGAACATTTCCTCACTGCACGATGTTAAACTGCACAAACATTGTCATGACTCACCCACGATATATCTCGAAACGAGATGGAAATACTCCTCGCACATTTGGATGCACCACCCTCCATAGATCAGACTCCACGACCCGGATAAATATGGATGTTCATAACCATTCACGGCTATCAGAAGTGGAAATTTATCAAACCATGGACTCCTTTGCATCAATATTCATACCATGCCCTCAGCGGCTTTGCATATTGATATCCCCTGGCCTGTCTACCAAAGGTAATATTTACTTAGGTGATACACTTCCTAGCTCCTTACGCTTACTAGCCTCAGGGCCCCCATATCATACCTCCTGATCCAGAAATTTATGGCATAGTGGTTTACAAGTTCAACCCTTCTTTTTCTTCACATCCAAACATTTCCAGGGTATCCCTACCCGGTTAGCCTATGTATCTTCCCATGGTTCACAAGATGACCTGCATCTATGAACATCAAGCCATGACTAGGCTACTTTGACTCAAAAGACTATTTTAGTGAAGATGTTTATTGTATGATCGGACACCATTATCCCCATACACCGAACTCTGTACTGTGAGCAATCTCAGGTTTTCATAATCATTCATGGCCATCAGAAGTGGAAGGTCACCGAACTGGGGAAACCTTTTCATGACTATGAATACCATGTCCTCAGCAGCTCTGCATATTGATATCCCTTGGCTCGTCTTTCAGAGGCAAGATTTCCTCGGGCGGTACTCTTCCTAACTTCATACTTCTACCAGCCTCAGAGCCCCCACACCACATCTCTTGATCCGGGAAACCTCAGAGTTGCAGTTTACATCCTTCATCTCCCACCATGTTCAGAATATATCAGAGTATGGTAGCTTATTTATCCTTCGAGTGACTGCAGCAATAGTCACCCAATGGTCCGAGCTCTATGACTGCTAAACTATGAGTACTTCATCCTTACCACATGACTTCAAACTGCGTGGAGTAAAGGTACACCCCCATGCGTGAGATAAATTAGCGTGGGGAGCTCTCTAAACTTTAACAGCAACCAGGGACAAATATTCCAGACATGTCCAGATAATATTCATACCGTATGAAAGACTTTGGGGCCCCGAAAATCACAGATCCTCATAACCATTCATGGCCATCAGAAGTGGAAAGTCATCAACCCGGGGACAACTTTTGATGACTATGAATACCATACTTTCAGCGGCTCTGCATATTGATAGCCCCTAGCCCATCTACTAAAGACAAGATTTCCTCGGGCGACAGCCTTCCTAGCTTCGTACGCTTACTGACCTCAGATCCCTCATATAATTTCTTCTGATCCAAGAAGCCCTGGAACCCCAATTTACACCATCAACCCCTCTCCACGTATTGGGCATGCCGAGGTGTTCAAGCCCAGTTACATGGACTTTGATCCCTGTCTCCTAGGTAGGGTATGTAGGTAGCCTCCCTGAGGTTCATGCCCAACAACCGGTCGATCCGACTATCTTCACGTCGGTTCACCATGCCACTCCTAGTGCCGCCTCAATATGTCCAGACTCCTCGGGGTCATTAATCCAACGAGGGATGGTAAACCTCGGGCATAAATGATTCTGAACCCCTGCATCCAGTTGACCATTTCCACCCAGGAGTAATCCGTGGATACTATGCTTGGGTATAAACCAAATATTCACTAATATATGAATACGTCTTAAATCTATAAGAGAGTCTCAGAACAGGAAATAATCCCCCCCCCCAAAGGGTGCGATGAGCCCGACTTCCCATCCTATCGTTAAGTGTGAGTTCTTAAGTGTCGCCGGCCAAATCTCCCAACGAACGCCTGCCTTTGGAAAGCAGGTCCACGTATCGTTGGATACGGAACCGTTGGTTGTTTTGAAACCGATTCGAAACACCTAAAAAATCCACTAAAAACGTAAACAACTCGTTAAACCACTAAAATCGTTCAAAATTCTAAAACCTTAAAAACCTTAAAAACTCAAAATAAACCCAAAAAACCCAATAATTCTCTAAAATTCCTAAATAACCAAAAAAATACATGACAAATCCAAAAGCCCCTCAAAATACCTAGAAACTCAAAATACCCCTAAAACCATAGAAATTCTAAACAATCCGTAAAACTACCTAAAAACGTAAAAAAACGAAAAAACCTAAAACCCTTGGAAAACCATAAAACAGAAACAAAAATTAAAAACCACAAAACCCTTAAAGACCAATAAAAAATCTAAAAATTATTAAACCCCATGAAAAAATTAAAAACACTAAAGAACCATTAGACTCTTAGAAAACTAAAAAAACCTCAAAAACCAAATAGATCCTAAAAACCATGAAAAACTAAAAAACCCTAAAAACATTTGAAAAACACTCACAATCCAAAAACACCCTATAATAATTAAAAACCATAATTATTTTTAAATTCCCTTAATATAAAAAAAATTTAAACCACACTAAAAACCATGATAAATTTCAAAACCATAAAATCCATAAAAACCGTAAAATCCCCCAAACACCATAAAACTCGAAAAGCTCACTAAAATTTTAGAAAACCGATAAAAGAACTATATTTTTTAAAAAATAAATCCCCTAAAAATAAAAATACCATAAACCCCCAAAAGTCCTTGAAACCTCTAAAAACCTATAAAAACCCAGAAAGGTCCAAAGAACCCTAAAAATAAAAAACCCAAAAACAATAAAATCCATGAAAATCATAAAACCCCTTAAATAATTGAAAACGTAATAGTCCTTAAAACCCTAAGAAACATATAAAACTCATAAAACTCCTAAAACCCATAAAAATTCAAAAAACCCATTATAACCAAAAAACCACTAAAAACTCTAAAAACCCATAAAACCCATAAACCCAACAAATGAGAAAAGCTCTAAAAATAGTTAAAACTAAAAAAAAATTTAAATACCCAAAAAAACAATAAATCCCAATACCCTAAAAACAATAAAAATCCTTGATAACCCCTATA